>JABUQX010082816.1:15000-37742 GCA_015478945.1 Trachelipus rathkii | reverse complement strand
CATTGGCCCTTCGTTCCTTCAATTTAGGTGTTTATCGTTTTCGCATTTATCATTACTTTAAGTTTTTCGTGCACCTTCATATATATATATATATATATATATATATATATATATATCTCACATATCTGCCTATATATATATATATGCTATATATATATATATATACTCTAAAAGTATTTTAAATTTATGTAAGTTATGAAACATCATTTTCTTCCCAAATTACTTACCAGGAAATGTGTTTATGCTCCTCTACACTAGAGTCTTTAGTAAAGAGTGTTTGTTCTTCTCCACTTAGGGTCTTTAGTGAGTGTTTGTTCCTCTCCACCTAGAGTCTTTAGTAGTGTGTTTATGTTCCTCTCCACTAAGTCTTAGTAGAGAATATGTTTAACCAGGCTGGCAACATCTACATCTCAAAGATAGGGTCTCATCTTAAAACACAGATGCTTCACTATGGGTATTGTTTAAGCTTTGCGATAATTATTATATTTCTTCTAGATGTAAATATTAATTCCAATATTATAGGAGGATATATTATGAAAGTCTACAATTACAAGAGTCCTGCTTAAGAATCTTTATTTTATTAGCTGTGAAAATTGCAGCTATTATAAATATGTGTAAACTCAAAAAGTGTTTCATTGCAAATTTGATCGACCAAATAACGATATAATATTGCCTTAAAATTTCTTAACACTTGCACTGATATTCTTAGTAGTACCAAAAGGTAACACTTGTTCATCAAGCCTTTGCTAATAACTAAGCAAGTAAAGAAAATCTCTTCTTTTAATTGATTAAATCCAGTAATTCTAAATGGAAATTTTTTTTGACAACTAAAAATTTTCACTAATTTTCAATATTTTCATGCAAGTGTATAAAATGAAAAGGAATTATTAGAAGTAAATAAATTGTAAGTCTGAATTTTGAAGGGAAGGTTTCACACATACCCACTCATTCTGCCTCTGGGCTGCCCCTTTAATTGTAAACAGGCGCCACAATGATGTTTTCCAGAGATCCAATAGGGTATATAGAAAATGTTCTAAATAAAAGATATGTAACTTGTCCAATTCAATCTACTCTGAAAATTTCATATAAAAATTAGACAAAAGCTAAATAAATGAAATAAAAAATAATAATAAAAATGAATAAATTAAATCATTTTTTCCAAATTTACTAAATCCGTCTTACGAATATGTGAAAATAAAATCTATATAGATATATTTTCATTTTAATGTATATTACAGAGGCATAAACCTAAAACTTTTATCTAGCATGTATCTAAATGCTCAAGTTTTTTTTTTTTGAGATAAAGCCACTCAAAATCGTCAATTCATATTGGGACCACATGTCAAACGGTTGGGTACACAGAAAAATGCTCTGAATAGAAGTTTTGTAACTCGACCAATTATATCTACTCAGAAAAATTCATAAAAACTGGATGATGCCAAATAATAATTAAGAACAAATTTTCAATTTAGACAATATTTTTTTTAGTTAAACATTGAACTTGTCTTTAGTTAATTACATTTTTATTTATTTTCCTATATATATTTTTCCATCATAATATTTTGAATAATTATACATAGTAAATTATTAATGTTTAAGTACTATTTCGAGGTATAAAATTAAGATGTTTTACATAAAATCTTCAATGAGCGATAATTTTTAATATTAAGATTTACAAGTTTTGTTAAAGATCTTTCAAGTAAAAATGAGAAAAATATCAAATTATACATCCACTACATATGTATATACCACTATTTCTTAGTTATATGCAAAATTAAATCTAAAATACTAATTGACAATATTCAGATTTTTTATGGAAAATTTTGCAATTTCTTGTAGAAGATTGTGAAATAATATCGACCGGAACTAGATACTGCTACCTTACCATTTGATATCCTTTCTCTTAAATACACCTGTGCATTACAATGGGATGTCATTGTCTTTATTGGCTATATTGCATGTTAAATTTAAGTACGAAAATCTAAAGTGGCAAAAAAAAAAATTTACCAAAAATTAAGTTTGGAAAAAATTTAGATGCACGTTATTATTGTCACTGGATTCTACCCTAAATTTCGCTGTGGGTAGAATCACAAGCACTGGCCGTCCGTCGGTACATCACTATTATATATTTATATTTGTATATATAGTTAAAAAATGTACGATGATCCATTACAACAGTGAACGTAGTCACTAGAAAATCAGGTAATGATACAGGTAAATGAATCGAAACAAAATAGAGGACGTTTGTAAATTAATCCCATTTTGCAACTTACTCTCGAGCAGTTGTTATGCCGCCTTTGGGACTGAGAGACGGAGCAAAATCGTTCACTTGACTCGAACGGCGAGTCATAAGATATGCAAAAAAAAATAACTAGACCAAGTATTCCCTTATTTTTTCTTTTATTTTCAACCACGCCTTAATTTTAAACAAACAAATGCCAAAAATTAATAACTGAAAGTTGATAGATTCTCCAGACAATTAACTTCCGAAAAGTGCATTATTTTCCATCTCTGAGTGAATCTGGCAAATGTTTCATAAGATTGTCTGTTGTTTGTGTAAAGTATAGCAGTTCATAAAAACAATATGAGTGTATTTCCCATATCTTTGTTACTAATCGTTCAGACTAAAAAAACGATTTTGCCCATCTATCTCTATGCAGGACGAAAGAATATCAGCGTTATTGCAGAAACTATATACCAGTCAAGTAAGAAAAATTACTAGATTTCCAGATCGAAAAAGGATACAATTAAACCCACAAAAAAAATGGAGGCTAGGACAATAGAACTATATAGATAGATAGCTGATAGGAATTCTCCCTTTTCTTCACAGACTCAGCGAGCTCTTTAAGTTAAGAGAGGTAACAAATCACATATATAAAAAGATATTTCAGCATCCTGAGTTGGAGGGGTTGAGATGATGAATTAACCAATGGTAAACGTCTGATCTCAAAGTCCGAGCGGAGGAAAATGATGATCGAAAGAAGAAGAAGAGAGGCACAGAGTGTACATCCACAACGTCAACCTACTACACGCAACACTGTCTCTAAAGTTCCATCGATGAGACTTATCTCCAAGTACGAGCGTTTATTTTTCATTTCTCATAACATTGTTAGTTTTTGAATCATAGGTATATAGAGTAACACAATAATACAGCAGACTAAGTAGGAATTGAATTCTGTGGTCCCAGATTTAATAGTTATGCTCACTCTTAACATATATTCTAAAGCAAACATGCTAGTAAATTATATTCAAGTCCATGTGTTGTTCTTCCCAAATGGTGTAAGGAGGTGGAGAAGATTGAAACTATTTAATATGGTAATTTCTAAGAAAGAAAGTGGAGTAGTAATGACAATGTTATGTTAGTACGTTTCAGTTTAAAGTTGAGACGGTGGAAGGATTTTAAAGTACTAAGTAAAATTAGGGTGAATATCCACCTACACTTTTCGAAAGAGTGAAGTCATTGGCTTCTTGTTTTCTTATTTCCGTATAGACTATTTTTTTTGTGTGTGTATTCCTTTGTTGTTTGCCTCTTCTTCCTTATATCATCTTTGGTAAAAATGATGATGTTCTAGTGCCGCCTTTACTCTTATATCTTCTTTCCTAGATAATTCGTTTGAATAGTATTAAAAAATATTCTCCATTTTTCTGCTCAACTCTAAGACTAAGACATTCTTTTATTCAACCCACGATAAAATATGACGCACACTTCCTTCCTCTACCTTAAAAAAAAGGAATACGTATTTTTTTATTTAATTACCTGATTTAAATATATAGTATAATATTATTATAATATTAATATAATATATATAGTATAATATATATTATTATATTATTTATTATATTTTATATATTATATAATATAATATATATATATATGTATAATAGTATATAGTATTATATTATAATATATAGTATATATATATATATAAAGTATATGATTTTCTTTCTTAAATATAAAGTCTAGTATCGCTCGAGCAAAAAAATTGTTACAGGTGCATCTTAGATTACATAAATAGATGATCTAGGGTCGATGAATTTTTTTTTTTTTTTTACAGTTCATTTGGGAGAACATTATCTATATATATCTATTTGTTAAAGGTTTATACGCAATGAATAGGGCTCGAGCCGAACGGAGGAACACGGGGGGGACGTTTTCCAACCCCGTATGGAGGGCGGGAGGAAAAACACACAAACTACCCAAAGAGGGGGTTTCCTGGGACCTCCCCGGGGGGAGAAATGTTCACCACCCGTAGTTCCCCGGAAGGCCGACAGAGACCCCGACTACTGCCATCGGGCGGTTACCCTTGGGGTTTCTCTTAATATAACATCTTTCGATCTATACTCAAAATTTTATTACCTAGGATTCCAACAATGCTATTCCATTTTTTCGCTGTAGCTATTTTAGTTTTTGAATATGATTTTTTTTATTTTTTTTTTCATTCGGAACCCTAAAACGTCTAATTTATGCTTATCACTAGAGGCTACCTCGTGATTTTTTTTTATGATCCGACGGTCCCCGTGTCCCGTGTGGCAGGTTGAGTAACTTTACTAATAGTATTTTTATATATGATATAATATATATATAATATTATATAAATATAAAAATATATTATATTATATTATATTATATATATATATGTAATATATCATATATATATTATAGGTATAAGAAATAAAAAGACGAACGGAAGCTTTGATATCATTTAATTAGGACGTTTCGAGTTATCCAAACCCGATCATCAGGCTAAAAACATAAATTAAAATTACATTAATTTTTATTTGGAAAGTTAAAATTAAAATTGACAATTATCAAAAAATAATATTGAGAAAAGTTTCATGATAATAACTGAAGAAAAGATTTTTATAAAAGGTTTATTGATTTATAATACAATAAAATAAATAAAATATAATATAATAATAATAATAATATTAATTTTAATCAATAATAATAATAATATATTTAAATATAATAATACATATAATAATAATAGATAATGAATATATTAATAATAATAGACAAAAATAATAAAAGAATATATGATATAATACATTAATACACTTATGATAAGCATGGGATAAAGAAGAATATGTAAAAACACTTTATAACTTTCGAAAAAAATAAAATTTCATTAAAAACATACTCTCCTATATTATAGTTACCTGTTTGATTGACGAGTCTTGGGAGAATAAAGATGTACCAAAAACTAGAAAAAACAAACTGCTTACTATTACTAGAAATGGTTGGTTGGTTACATTTTAAAAAAATTAAATATAAATATAATTGAACCTTTGTTTCAATTATTTAGTGGCATTAATGTAAGTATAACGATACAATTAAGTAATGCAAGCAAATAAATAAAATCCAGAAATTAAACAAAATAATTAAATTGAGGAAGCCATGACTGAGTTTAGAGTTGAGCGGCTTCTAGTATTATGGTGATAAACAGAGCTCTCGGAGACATCCTCCACAGACGTTCCGAATGCGTAAACCTGACGCGAAGACAACACCCGTGAAGCATTACTCCTGAGATGTCAGGATGGTGTCTGAAAGGTGGGTCCTTAATGGCAGAGTTCGGTGAGTTAATGGTCTATTTGTTCTATAGTGAAAGACCCAGTGTTTTTGACATCCTCAGCTGCAGCCTTTGTTAAGCCAGTTGGCACTTAACAGGTTGGCCATACAAGCAATAGGACATAAATCAGACTGAAGAGACCTCAAATGGAGCCGCGGTAAATATCTTTCATTCTGGAAAAGCTTTTTTCATTTTAAAATTATTGACAAGTATAAAGAAAATTTATAGATGGAAAACTTTAGATCTGACTTGTTGAATGTTTTTTACGAGATATGCATCTTTAAGAGTACGTCTCGACGGGGTCTTCAGTTACTCGAGGCTCTTGAAGTGCTGAGACTCGCTATACCATATTTCCTGTCGCAAGTAAGAATTTTAGATAAAACTACTGCATGAGACGCACAGATCTGGGCTGTTTTTTGGGCGAAAGTCTTCCAAGTTTACGGCTTGTGTCCTTGTCACATTCGTGTAGCCAAACCTTGGCGCATAGCCAGCTCAGCCTCGTTGAAACAAGCTGCTATCTAAAATGACGTTGTGCTGGAACTAAATTGATGCGTTCTAGTCGATCACAAATAAATAAAGTGTGGATTCTCTTGATATATCTCTCATTCGTAAGGTATCAAAATTTTACCCTAGAATAGACTCTGTCTTCTCTGACCTTTGTAAGCTCTAAAAATGGCATGAAGTACCAGACAAGCCTGGACTCAGAGGACAGGGAGCTGGAAAAAATTGAATGCTGGTAGACAAGGCATAGTTGTGGTAGGCTTTATAGATGAAGTTAGAAAGCCATCTACATTACGGTGCCACTCTAGAATCGCCTAAACAGGGGGCACATGAGTTCTCATTTCGTCCTCATACACTTAAACCAAATATTCGATGGTTGAATTAAGGTCAGTTCTAAAATTTAAAGGCGTGGAACTTCTGTTTCTCTAAAAATCAAAAAACAATGTCTAATCAGCGAGAACGATAGTCCTCCATATATAGGAGAATGGCGGCTTAAAATCTGAGGGGCAGTTCTCCAACCAAGATCTTTCGTGGTAGCACAAAATGCATTGGCTCATCACTTTGCCCCAATTGCCATTACATCTATCTGCGTAAGCTGGCCTCAAAGAGGAAAAGTGTATCATCGTAGGCAAGTTCCAAGACTTCGAAAATTATCCTAGTTGAGACTTTAGCTTAACCCTATTGTTCGGTGGCGGAAAAGTCCATTATGGATTATGATATTCGAGTTCATTAACAGGTTTATATTTGTGAACATGATTACTACAGTCAAAGCTGACCAAAAGCCCTCCTCAATGGGACAATGAAGAAAACAAGATCAGAAAACTGAAAGAGATCTTAGAAGTAAATTCATTACATGTATGGCTGTATACATTTGGCAGGAAATTTGGAATACTTTATAAGTGGTGAAATTAGATGGGCTGAAAGAATCGGTCGAAGTAGGAAAAGGCCTCGTGTTTATGGAATTTGGGAATCCATATAGAGGCGGCACTGCACTGAAGTAATATAGCAGATTAATAAAAATCAGAAAACCATTTTCTTAAATTCTAAATAGTGAATTTTTCTTCAATTCATTAAAATATGTGTTAAGAATCGTTACTGCAGGTTAAAAGCTGAAATTTAGTGCACGTCATCCCAATATTGAAGGAAGTTTTGGACATAAGTACTCTATCTAAATAAACTATCCCTTTCCTTTAATCAGGGCGAACAAATCACTATTTGAGTCATCATTCTTCAGGCCTTTTAGCAGTTTAAAATCCAAAGGAGAAAACAGGAGAAAATAATCTTCTTTCCGTTTAACCATAAAATATTTTTTGGAACAATATTCACAATCCCTCAGGCTCTGGAGAAATTCACCAACTGGTTTGAAGTTTGCTAGTGGTGAAGGCAACTTATCAAATGGAGAAGAAATATTTATAAATCAAGTTTAAAAATAGGAAGACAAAAAATCCAACCCAAGATAAAATCCTCTTTTCAGACTCAGAAGGCTTTCTGCTGATCTGTAAAGTGAGAGCATCACTGAATCACCTCCCACCGTCAGTTCAACCCCCAAAGCCCAAACAAACAAAGGGGGGGCCCCAAAATTTTCTTTTTACCCTTTTTGGGTTTTTTAATTTTTTTTTTTTTGGGGGTTTTGCTTTTGTCCAAAAAAAAAGTGGGCCAGGGAAAGCCCAGGTGAAACAGGCATTAGAAACTTTTCCCAGTAAAGAACACAAATTATTAAATCAATAACAATACAGAACTGTTCCAACTGTGTTCTTGTATGTAATTTCCTTATTTAAGTTACTCGAGAGCTTGCGTTTAAAATTAATCTCGTTATTAAGTAGTTTTGATGTCAAGGATTTGTAAAAATGACTGTTTTCAAGAGAAGGGCGGTAAAGTTTAAATTTTAAAAACTTAGGAATATAATTATAGGCCTTACAAATGGATAGAAATCGCAAATCAAATCTGCTTTTTCAAAGTTTTCTTAGATGCTGATTCCAATCTTCTTGAAGCTCCTGAGTACGACTTCATTATATTATATATATTAGATCCAATAGATTTGTTCTTAGGGAACCTCAACTTTATAAGAAATAAAAGACGAACAGAAGCTTTGATATCATTTAATTAGGACGTTTCGAGTTTATCCAAACCATGATCAGCTAAAACATAAATTAAAAACATTAATGTTATGAAGATTAAAAATTAAAATTAAATTTAATAACTAATAATAATTATTAATAATAAAATAATAATAGATAATCAATAATAATAATAATATAATATAATAATAATAATGAATATTAATAAAACAATAACAATAATTATATTAATAATGAATACCAATAATAATAATAATATAATAATAATATATTAAATAAAATATTAATATAATATAATAATAATAATATAATAATAATAATACATAAATAATTAATAATAATAATAATAAAAATATAAATTATAATTAAATGTTTAAATTTTGAATTTTGGTTAACTGATGATGGGTTTGGATAAACTCGAAACGTCCCAATTAAATGATATCAAAGCTTTGTCAGTACTTTTATTTCTTATAAAAGTTGAGGTTCCCTAAGAACAAATCTATTGGATCTATTATAAAGACAAGATATAATGAAGTTGTACTCAGGAGCTTCAGAAGATTTTTGAATCAGCATCTAAGAAACTTGAAAAAGCAGATTTGGATTGCGGATTTCTATCCATATGTAAGCCATAAGTATATTCCTAAGTTATTTTAAATTTAAACTTGTTCAGCCCTTCTCTGAAACAGTTATTTTAAAAATCCTGGAACATCCAAAAATACTTTATAACGGATTATTTTGAAACGCAAGCTCATCGAGTAACTTAATAATAGGAAAATTAACATACTAAGAACACAGTTGGAACGTCTGTATCTTTAATGATTTTAAAATTGTGTTTTTTGCTATCTAAACAGGTTTGTCGTTTTCGATCCTGCACTTTGGACAGACAAAACAATAAACTAAGTAGATTGGGCCTTGTGGTGAACTGGACTGGTGGAAGGGATTCAGATCTTCAATTACAAGTGCAGAAAAAGCCATTTCTGAGTCTGAAGAGAAAATTATTATCCTTTGGTTTGGATTTTTATTATTAATCTATAAACTTGATTTTTATAAATATTTCTTATCATTTGAAAAGTTGCTCACCGACTTAGACAAAACTTCAACCAGTTGGTGAGTATCTCCAGATGCCTGAGGATGGATAAATATTTGGTCCAAAAATATTTTATGGGCTTACAAGCGAAAGAAACGAATATTTTCTCTGTTTTCTCCTTTGGAGACGATTTTACACTGCTAAAAGGCCTGAAGAATGATGACTCAATAGTGATTTGTCGCCCTGATAAAGGAAAGGAGTAGTAATTTTAGATAGAGAATTTATGTCCAGAAACGTCTTTTAATATTGGATGACGCAAATTAAATTTTCGCTTTTACCAGGGTAACATTCTTAACATATTTTAGATTGAAGATAAAATTAACAACTATTCTTAGAAGTTTAAAGAAAATAGGGTTATTCTGGATTTATGAATCTGTATTTACGTTCAGGTGTCAGTGCAGTCTTTAATGGATGCAAAATCCGTAAACAAGGCCATTCCTATATAGACCGATTCTTATCACCATAATTCTACCACTTATAAAGATATTCAATTCTACCCTGCCAATTATGCAGCCCATTAACATGTAAGTGAATTTACTCTTAAAGATTCTTTTCAGTTTCTGATCTTAGTTCTCATGGCCATTTTGAGGAGGGCTTTATGTCAGCTTTGACTGTAGAACATTTTCACAAATATACTGTTAATAGACTGCAATATTTATTAACCAATGGACTGATTTTCCGGTTCAACCGAACATGAGAGCTTAGTAAATCACAATAGAACAATTTCGAAGTTCTCTGGAACTTGCCACCGATGATCACACTTTTCCTCCTTTGAATGGCCAGCCTTTACAACGATAGATGGTGTATGGCAATGAGCTCGCCACTTGGCCCCACATTTGCTAATGCATGTTTGTGCTACCATGAGAGATCCCTATGGTTGGAACTGCCCTTTCAGATTTTAAGACCATTCACTCATATAGAAGGTATGTTATGATTGTTTATGATTTTTTAGGAACATAGCTCACGCTTACAATTTTTAGACTACTATTAACATTCAACATCGAATTATTAGGGTTCTAAGTATTGGAGGAGGAGCAAGAGCAACTCATTTGCCCTTTTTTAGATGTCAGGCAGATGCACCGCTACATAATGCTTTTCTACTTCATCTAGAGAAAGGCCTCCACAACTATGCTTGTACCAATTTTTTCAGCTTCCTTCCTTTGAGTGCCAAGGTTGTCTGGACTGTCATGCCGAATTTTTAGAGCTTACAAAACTTTCAACATCTTGAGGTAAATATTATCATAAAGAAAGTTCAATTGTTTTACTCAGTTTCGCTAAATTAATATTTCCAGAGCAATCAATTTTATATAGACTTGTTTAATACCAAATTCTTGGAAGACTTTTTTCGCCCTAAACGAGCCAGGATGTATTCATCATTGCAAGTAAGTTTATCTAAAAAGTTCGCTTACTCCGGTCGCCAACACTCCGAAGGCTTCGTAAAACATTCAAATATCATTTCTAAAAGTTGTTCCAATTCTTATAAAATTATTTTATACTTGTAATTGATTTTTAAAAATGAATAGTTTTTCAGAATGAAAGATCATTTTTACCGGCTCATTTGAGAGTCCTAGTTATTTATTCCTATTCTTGTGCGGCCTGCCAAGCCCGTTATGTAGGCAGGACTGGCTTTAAGCTGCACTGAGATTCAAAAACTCTGGGTCTTTCGAAACCTCCATACTAGAACAATAGAACCATAACTTCCCGAAACTCTGCCTATAGAACACTCTTCAGGACAGCCATCATGGACAATCTCAAAGGATAGCTCAGCGCGTGTGCTCGGCCGTCAGTTTACTTGAGACGGAGGATTCTCGAAGCTGATTATACATAGTACAAGGCCGCAACTTAACTCAGATGGCTCTCAAGTTAAATATTTTGTTATTATTGTTAGATTTTAATTTATTTATTTATTTTCTTTATATCCTGTTTTAATCACTGTGTAATTATTTTATTAACTCTATTGTGCCAAATGTAATTTATATAATTATTTTTTAAAATGTTCAAAATAACCAATCTTCTAGTATATAAGCAGTTTTTTTTGTTTATTTTTTGTACATTCTTCCCAAGACTGTCAACTAAACAGGTAATTAATATGGTTATAGTTTTAATATTATTTTATTTTTAAAATCTTTCTTATTTTTAATATTTTTGTTCTTTATTATATTGATATTATATTTTATTATTTATTATTTAAATTATTATTATTATTTTTATTATTATTATTATATATTAATTTTATTATTTATTATTATTATTATTTGATATATTATTATTATATAATTACACTACTCATTAACATTATTATAATTGGATAATTATTAAATTTTCTTTCATTGTTTAATTAATATTATTAAATATGAATATACATACTTAAAAAGATTACTTTTCTATTGTAATTAATTGATTATGATTATTATTATTATTATTAATTTTAATTTTAATTTTTAACTTTCTTAATATTAATGTAATTTAATTATGTTTAATAAATGGCCTTTGGATAAACTCAAAACGTCCTAATTAAATGATTTCAAAGCTTTAATTCTCATTTTATTTCTTATTAAAGTGAGGTTCCCTAAGACAAGATCTATTGGATCCTATTATTATAATTAATTATATATAATAATATATATTATTATATTATTATTATAATATAGTATAATTATTAATATATATATATATATATATATATATTAGTTTGCCAATTCAGGCTAGGCAGCCGGGGTGGCTTAATAATTAATTTCTCCCGCTTGAGGAAAAATTACTGTTTGAAGAAGAAAATATATAACAATTATTATTTTATATAAATATATTATATTATATAATATTATAATATAATATAATATATATATACTATATAGTATATTTATATTAATATATATATATATTATTATATTATATATATATTATATATATTAGTATACCCTTACGTCTACTACTTACCAACTCAATACACAACAATGATATTATACATACTCGCAGCTGAGAGAGAGACGAGAGAGAGAGAGTCTGTCACCAAATTGTTTTAGAATAGCTACCAAAGGTTGACGAAAGATTAAATTAAGTTGTGAAAGTATAATATAATAATAATATATATATAATAATATATTATATACTATATAAATAATATATATAATATATTATGAAATAGATTATCATAATAGAATCATAGATATATATTTATTATTATAATTTAAATGTATATAATACTATATATATATATATAATTATATTATATGATAATATATATATATATATATATATATATATTAATATATATATATATATAGTATTATATATATCATAGATTACATTGTATAGAATTATTATGATTATATAATATATATATATATAGGGTGGATTTTAGGAAAATAAAATCGCTGTTTAAAAATGAACGTGTTTTTATTAAAAAACGCAGTTAAGGCCAAAATTTTTTTTTTTTTTTTTTTTTAAATTACTTATTTTTCATATATATCAAGTCATTTTAGGGTATTTAGCATTAAAATACAGTAAATACAATGTTACTAAAGAGGTTTTATTAACAAATATATAAAGTAGAGTTTGGAAGTACTTTATAAGTTTATTAGTGCTTCTAGGGCAGTATAATTTTTACATTTACACATGATATGTTTAATATTCGATTTATATATAATATTATATTCTTACTATATTTTATATATATATAACTAAAATATATATTTATTATAGTATCATTATATATATATATATATACTATACAGCTATATATATATATATTATATAATATTACTGTATATATAGATTAGATATATATAATTAATATATCTTATTATTATACTATTAGTATATATATTTTATATATATATTATATATATATATATATATATATATGAATTTATATAATAATATATATACATACTATAAACACTTCATCAGAAAGGAAAAGCAGTAGAAGAATATGACAAAAAGTCGAGAAGACAAGTCCCAGCCATACCCCCCCCTGCTGTACCATTAGATTATAAGGATCGTCGCAGCAGAAAATCCAACCTATGCTTCACGGACTGCGACGGACCCTCACTCATGGTAAATCGTTCAGTGTAAGGTTCATCCTAATTGACCCATGTGGGCCAATACCATTACCCCCTACAAAACCCACGCCATTCTCTCTTATTATGACCTTTATTCTCGCCTCTGCCAAACTCAATTCTGTTCTTCAACATTCTGTTTGCTACTCAAATCCACTTTTCTTCGATCTCCAGCCGGTCGACGTGTTCAACACAATCCCTCCACTATATATCCGCTTAAAAACGACTATCATTCATCCTTCCACAGACCAAACCATCTCCCATACTTTCATTTATTCTTCGTTACCCGCTTTCTTCACACATTACAACTCTCTTAATATGTTCATTCCTCATGTTATCAATTCTCACACCTAGCATGCCCTAAGATTGTCCATTCCTGAAACAATTGACTTATAGAGTATTTACGCCTTATTCCAGACATAGTCTCACTACCATACAAAAACACAGGTAACAACATACCGCTATGTAGACCCTTGCGCCTAAAGCTTAGTCCCTTTAACTTCACAAACGATTTAATGCACCAAGCCAATTTCACAGACTTTCACTACGTAACTCTGCATTCATCCGTTACCCTTCTATCAACATTACCCTAAATATTAAACTCAGACACTTGGTTCAGCTGCTCACAATCTAACTAAACTTCACAAACTGTCCTCACTCACAACCAATAACCTTACTCTTATCTACGTTACTTCACACCCCTCTTTTACAACATTGCCAAATTCTCTCTACAATCCTCCTCAGAACTCTTCAGATTCCCACACAAAACCAAACAATCCGTCATGTAGTAAATAGTGAGCACCTCAGGACTGGGATGAGATAAGGCAGTTTTCTGTCACCGCTACTCTTCACCTTGTAAACTCCATCATATTCAAATTGAATAACCAAAGGAGGATCATAACACAAACCCCTGTCTCACTCCGCATATAATACTTAAACCAATCACTTTTTGACACTATTTATTCTTACACACGCCTCACTATTCGTCAACATACATTTGATTCTCATTCAGAAAGCCTTAATATCACCACTAATATTACTGTTATATCACTAACACTGCCATAGACCTTTCCATTATTACCCTATCATACCTCGTGTTGAATTCCATAAAGACTAAATACAAATTTTATTCTTCTCTCCTATATTCTGTAATCAATTGCTATCAATGTATAAATGTGATCCCAATCCTCACTTGCTCCTAACGGCACTTGTTCCTTCCATCAGTCTTCAATCAATCGGGCACTCTTTCGACCCAAACACCAGCATATATCTTCGCATAAACATTCAATAAACTAAATTACCCTATAATTTACTTACAGTTCCTTTATTCTTACCTTATATAAGGGTTAGCTATACTGGCTCTTCCTCCCAATCCTCAAACGTATACCATCATGAAACGCTTATTAAACAATCAACTCCAATCGAATCAAATCTTGCCTCAGTCTATGACTCTATTCCACCTTAATTTCTCTCTATACCTGCAGAAGTTTACCCATCTTCAACTTTACTCAACTCTACCCATTTCCTCCTCTTTGCTAATAACCTCATCCCAAAATACCAGTTTTTCTTACACCCTCAAACCCCAACACAGTCATTAATCACCTTCTTCATTACTGCAATATTATAAGATTTTGAAAAGTGTTTCTTTCCTAAGTCAACTTTTCATTCCATTGTAATCAGTACAAAAAAACCACCCTTCATTTATTCTGAGCAGGTCTCCCTTATTCAATGTCTACACCTTTCGCGCTTCTTCAGGAAAGAGCTTTCCTGATTCCCTTGTATGTGCCCCATTATCCTCCTTCCAAAATGTTTATTTACCTCTTCTTATTTCTCTTACGTATGCATCTTTTTAGCATTCCTTTTTTCTCATATAATTAATTCCAAGCATCTTTCTTTTGAAAACTTCATCATTGGCTTTTAGTACATTTCAACCACGCTCTTTTTTACTTTTAAGCTTCGCATACCTTTCATTCACACTTCACTTGTTATGCATTCTTCACATTCATACTTTGCACACCACATACTTCTTTTGGATGCTAAGAAATAGTGTTCCTCTTAGCAAATATTTCAGTTTCAATTTCAACATTACAGTCGCAACTACAGAGATTTAATAGAAGACTTATCCTATATTACCTTTGTTCATAAACTTCTCACTCTTAGTTTTACCACTTCCTCCGTATCACCTCCTCTCAATCCAAGTTCCCCACTACTCTTAGAATTCTTAATATAGACAGAGTCATACATCGAATCATAATCCCACCCTAAACCCAGCTGATTACATCCAAGCAAACAGATACTTCAAACATCATCCTTCTTCACCAACACAAAAGTCAAAACATACTATGTTCAATTCGATTACCATCTTTACCTGTACACCACTCTAGTATATTTTGGATACTCTATGGTTTAAAGAAAAGATTACTTAACTTTCTATCAGGGAGAACAATCACCTTCCTTACCAATTCTCAATTAATCTCCCGACACCCCAAAGAAACCACCTGTTATACCATCCTTTTTTTTATATATGTCTAGCTTTATTATATATATATATATATCATATATATATATATTAATATATATATATATAATTATATATACTATAATATATATATAATATATATAATATTACATGTATATATAAAAATCGGTATAAGAGTCAAGTAATTAGTAGCCTGAGGGGTATGGTACTGTACTAGTATAATTAAAAATCGATCTTTAACTATACATAAAAGAGGTAATTTAAAAAAAAAAAAAAAAAAAACATTTTGTTTTAAAAAAAAGTGTTTTTTTCACAACACCTATATATATATACATATATAATATAATAAAGATCATAATGAACAATATACTCGAAGTAAAATTTCAGTAGTTATGTACTATTATCATATTACTATTATGTATATATATATATATATAGTTAATGATATTTATTTATATATATAATATATATATATCGGTAAATCTTGGAGCTCAAGCGTAGTATAAAAAAACGATTTTTTTATCGTTAGTTCTATGTTTCGATAGATTTCCATGCCAAACAGCTTCCCTACAAAAACACACTAAGATCCATCTACTCACTCCAAAACTTAATCTCATCTTCTAACCTTAGAGATTACCGTATTCGGTTTAGAACCAATAAGTTCAGGTTATGAAGTTTTGTTTTAAGCATACACAATAATAATCTGTGTGCATTAACAATCTTTTACATATCCTAACAAGTTTTCGCCAACCACAAGACGTTAGATAAGGTTGTGCAAACGATATTTTGGGGATTGCATTGGTCTGAATTATGATGTAAAACAAAGATAAATTATCGGAAAAAATTCAATCTGGTGAACTTGAGTCACCAATACTTTACAATTACAATAAAATAACATGTCTCCAAATACATACGAAGGTTGTTTAATCCATGCACTTGTAAAAGGGTTTACCCACGGTATAGAATAATGCTAACAACGTATGAATTGTTTTCTCTTCCAACACAACTTAAAATTTAAAATTTTTGTTTTGAAGGAAGTTACAAGTGTTGAGTTACTACTTGTAACTTACAAGTTTACAAGTTTTATCTTGTAATTGCAAGTTGTTTTCTCTGTACTAATTGTAAGAATTGTAACCGTTATGTTACAGCCCAATATATTAAAAACATTACCAATATATTTCATGAAAAATGAAATGAAACTAAATGAAATAAAAAATAATTGATATGAAATAAAGTAAGCGAAATATCCCTGTAATAAATAATATGCAATAATTACATTTCATACAAAAAAAGAAAAATAACATATAAAGATTAATTTTTCATACAAGAGGAGGAAGAAGCAAAGTTAAACATGTAAGTTGAAATATTATATATATTATATATATATATATTATGGTATATTATATAATATTAATATTATATAAATAATTATATATATATATTTATATATATATATATATAATATATATATATATATACTATATATAACATTATTCATATATGAATATATATAAATATATATATAATATATAGTAATTATATTATATATATATATATATAAAATATATATATATATAATTATATATAATAATATAATTATATACTGTATATGAAATAATTTTTACTTTTTTTCGGAGTTGTTTTTAATTCAGGGAAATCCTTCAAAAGGGACGGGAACTCAGAGGAAGAGTAAGAAATATATAAAGTCTTCAGTATAAGATCTCATGGTGGAGTGGAGGGAAGAGATTAGGTGTTGGATTGAAGATCATATTTTTTGGATCTAAAAATAATGTCTCTTTTTTAAAATAAAGCAGGTTTTACACCTTCTGTAAGAAAAGAGAGAAGAACTAAGAGATCCATTTGTAGGATATCAAACCAGTTAGCAAATGGATTATCCAGAGGTATAGAAGGCAAAATGCCGAGGATTCTTTATTAGGCTATTCTATCAAACCATTTACGAATGGGAATTCAGGTAAGGTGAATTATTGCTAAATTCTGAGAAAAGTCGTCATCGTGTTGAAAAGAGACATAAAATTTGCACGTCGATTAATTATGAATTTAATAAGGATATCGATTTGTGGAAACATGATGTAGCAGGAATCAAATTATGTTAATCTAAAAGTCGAATTAGTATTGAAGGGAAAGCAAAAGGGAGGCGCCTGAAGCGGTCTATGATTACAAGAAGAAATTTATAACTATTTCAAGAGGATTGTTGCAAATTATTCAAATGTAAAGATTGGATTTATATTTAACAAGTCGAAAATGTTGAACAGGGGAAAAGCATGTCTTAGATTATTTAACACGAGAACAAATGTCACAATGTTTAGCAAACGTGGCTATATGCTGTACATATTTGGAAGACGGAATATTGTTTAAACAGAAGAAAGGTTTACCAATTTCGGAGTGCGATAACCCATGTATTTGATGAATAACATATTTTCTTGCACCATTATGAGTTGATGTCAACTGCTGATTCATCGTATAGATTTATTTGCAGCCGCTGGTGGGAAGAAAATTTAAAAGTTGTGGGGATGCTCATAGTCCCAACAAGTTGGAGTTATGAACCTCGTAGACATGAAGGTTACTAATACCGTGCCTGCAATTACATTTGAATGTCTCCGTTATTTTGTTTGAATAAATTAAGTTTGTGTCGAAATATTTATTCATCAGTTTCCATAATCAGGTTTCTATAGAATTTATTTTGACCTACTAACGACTGAGGTAGTGTGGTGTTGGTGCCTTTAAACCCTTGACCTCTTGGAATACTTCTTAGGAAGATAACCATTATTGCTATCCATGAAAGATGACAGGAGGACAGGAAAAGGAAATTCCATGAATAAAGACAGATAAACATCGTTGTGTGGAAGTTAGTGTCGAATTAATAGCTAAAGGAATTTAGGTTATGAGGTAATTAGTGTTCGAGAATGATCAGAGGGCAGTTGCTAAAATGCCATTTCATTGTAATTAATGGTTTATCAAAATATTGAAAGGCAAAAGATCAAACGTCGGAGAGAATAGAAGAATATTCACAGTCGAATTTTTATAAAGATATCCATACCGACGTTCTAAAAAAAAAAAAAAAAAAAAAAAAAAAAAAAAAAAAAAAAAACATTTCTGTTAAGATGATAGATTTAAAAACTTTGAAGATTAGCAGAAATTAGCGGGTGATAAGGCGATAGCTAATTGGAGGTTCCATTTTCTGAAGTAACCTGATTATGCTCACGTTTTCTTTTTCAGGAATAGATAAAAAAAATGCAAAGCAGTTTACCAAGGCAGAATTCAACATTGAACATAGGTTTCGGGAACTACAGGCGATAACGATTAGACGTGAGTGAGGAGTAAAATTTATCTGCCAGAATTCCATATATAGTAAATAAACAAAAGGCTCACAACCTCAATGAAACTTAAACAATTAACTGAAATAAAAAAAATCTTCTAATGAACTAAAACTCAACTCAAACTATTTGATTCACTGAATAGGATTGCACAGGTATGCAAATCATCGCCAGTGATAATTTGAATATCCTTTGAAGTTGTTTGAGCTTTGAAGGAGACATACCCTACAAAACATAGATTTTTTAAATTATTCATTATAGTAGACAAAAGATTTAACATAATTTTCTCCTGGATAACAGATCCTGTTGAGAAGTATGAAAACGTTTGTGTTAATACTAGTTTACAGTACACACAAACACACGAACACACCACACACACAACACACACAACACAGCACAAATATATATCGTACAATATACTATATATAGTATATATATATATATATTATATATTAGTAATATAATATAGAATATAAATATTATTATATTATTACTATATATATAATATTATATATATATATATATATAATTATTAATAATAAGGTATATATATATGATATATAGTTTATTAATATATATATATATATAATATATATATATATATAGCGAAATAATTTATATAGAGTCCATTACTTATGGAATAGGAATTGTTTCCAAGCCACTGCTGCAATTTCCATTTGTCTTATTTAATTTTAATTAAACTACTATTTTTTAATTACAATTTTAAATTGGCGAAATTTTTTTTCTGTAGCATAAAATTTCTGTTTCGAAAATTTATGGCTTTATATATATATATATATTATAATATATATAAATATATAATATATTATATAATATATATATTATAATATTATTATATATATATATATATAAATATATATATATATTACTTATATATAATATATATATAGAATATATATTATATATATATATATATTATATTAATATAATATACTATATATTAGTATATATATATATATATATATAATAAATATATATATAAAATATTATTATATATATACTAATATATAATATATATTATATATTAAATATTATATATATATATATATATAATATAATATATATTATTATATATATATAATATTAGTTAAAAAATATTTAGAGCGTTATAAAACGAGGGTTCTAACTTTTGAGGATAACATTACGCCCTTTTATACGTATTGTGTATTGAGATCCAGCATCCCCCGACACGTCATGCTCTAACAATATATACTATATATATAATATATGTATTATAATATATAATTATATATAAAATATATATATATTATAAATATATTATATATATATATATATATATATATATATTATACTCGTGATTTAGAGTACGATTAACTGATCTAACTTCAATGTTGTTTTATAATTATAATGGTACTAATCTAAAAAGTAAAAATATTTGTTAGGTCGTTAGGACACTTTAAAGACAAAATAAGTTTAAAAACTACAATTTAATTTTAAAAAAGTGCACTTTTTATTAAATATTTTTCTTATTACAGAATTAATGAGAGTGAGTAGTGTGTCTTGTTTTGATATAACTTAGTTTTAATGTTTAGTGTTAATATTGTTGATAAATGCAAATCTCGATATCACTCTGACATCAGCATTTAAGACATTTTGATTTTGATGAAGAAGTGCAGAAAAGCCGACTAGCCAGACGGTACTGGAAGAAAACTGCATCAACACCCTCGCAGCTTCCATAGCAACTTGGGGATACATGGGAAGATCGATCAACCAAATGTCATCAATAGTCATAATTGAAATTCTACTCTTGCTTGGGAATTACATTTAAGCTCTATGGCATGCTCTTGAAGGGAATCTAGGAGTATATCCCCATCGATGTTGAGTGGATCTCTTTCCAACTTAAAATGGCAATTTTCCAAAGAAATTTCTGGAAAATACTTTCCTAAATCGTCCTTCAGGGATATCAGATTTTCTGTAATCGGGTCCTTCAATTCATTCTGAACATTTAATGGAGGATTTCCGCAGATTATCTAATGCGTCGTTAAGTCCTGAAAAAAATGAGAAATTAGGTTTAGAACTCTGAGACGTCGTTGCAAAGGAATATTTTCTCCAATAAAGCTTTCATTGCATCGTAAGACTTAAGAATTTTTTTTGTCCTTGTAGCTTCAAATTTAGAAAGTTAAGAGGTTCAAAGAAGTCTGCAAGTTTGGCCAAAAAAAAAAACACATTTCTCATCTGTGAACTTCTGTTCATATTGTCTTTCTCAGCACTAATCAAAAATATTTAATATACACTTATTTTGCAGTGTTTAGTGGTAGAAATTCTTCAGGCCATGCTGTTTTATGCATTTTCAACAGTAAATGTTTTTTTTATTGCGACTTTATGTAAACTAGCAATCCCTCCAGTACCTTTATTAAACAAATCGTGCAATTTATCATGGCAGTTTTCGAGCCAATATGAATCAAAATAACGAAAAAAAAGAACTAGGTATTTGGCTATAAATTCCTCTGTAGAAATTGTTTCTTTACACACATCGAAAATACTTTTATATCAATAATACATCAAGATACTCAGTATTTAAATCACGTCATAGCTTTTTCCTCGTCAGTACGTAGTCCAACTACATTTTCACAAGGAAAAAATTCTGTTGCTTCATCACACTGCAAGGAAAAGAAAGGATATTTCTTTAATTTTTCAATAACTTGATTTTACAAATCTTGAGCCATTTCATCAACTCTGCGATTTACTGTATCGTTTAACAGTGATATCTTTGCAACTTTATTACTACTTTCTTTACCAAGAACAGTACTACAAGCTGTAAGTAAAGAGATTCACCATTGGTATGTGGCTTCTTATCTTTTGCTATCAACATTCAACAAGGCAATGCTGTTGTAAGAAGCTTCCACATCTTTTTCAATTTCCAAATGAAAACTTCCAATCAAATCAAGTTTCATGCTTTTAAGCGAGATCATCTTCGCAACAAAAAACTCTGATGGTTTGTCCTTGAAACTAGGGCGATTCTAGCTCTTCTCTTGCGATAGTTTTGTCATTTAGTCAGTTACCCAACTTGTCACCACACATGCACTATTACTAGCATTCCCGATTCGTCTTTCATTCTTGATGTTCTGGTGAAATTGGTCACCATGCCTCCCTCATAATATCATCTCCTAAATTCCCCGTAAAATTCAAATGCTGGAATGCATAAAATGTAATTTTAATGGCATGCGGTATCAAATATTTTTATAAAATTTTTTCTACCAGCTGCACGTAATTGGCATCTTTATTTTTCCTAGAAATCTTGAACCACATTACAAAATGCACACCAAGTGTCTCTTTTCAACTCTGCTCATCTTTCCTTCCAGTTTCAAGGACTTTACCATAGTGCTAATTTGCGGTCCAGTAAATATTCCGCCTTTGACTTTAGCATCTGAGATTTTAGGAAACCTAAGGCCGAATTTATCTGAAATCTAAAGATATTGCTTGGCTAATCTTAATTTTATGTGGATAGGAGGCAACAAAATTTTTCCATGTTAAATAAGATGCTGTCTAATAACAATGAATGTAGTTCCTCCCATATAGAACACCTAAGTTTATTGTAATGAACAGCATTTTTACTACAATCCCATAAAAAAGGAAACAAATATTTAGTGAA
>JABUQX010082816.1:2500-12500 GCA_015478945.1 Trachelipus rathkii | reverse complement strand
AGGGTGATTAGTAAACAAATAACATTCCAAACGCTCATTCAGCATAAAATCATTATTCAAAACAGAGTGACAAATAACGCACTGAGGTAAATGACTACCGTTTTTCTCTTCACATGTAAACCCGTATTTAATATAGTTATCATTATACATAATTTTCTTCCTTATCGATTTCGACATTTTTAATAGCTATAATAAAGACAATTATTATTCGAACTGAGCAATAAATTGGGAGATATTCATAATGCCTCCATCTTAGAGCCCTAAGGCAGATGTAAGATATCATATCTTTCAAATATATATTTTGCTACAAAATCCTATTTTTTTTAATAATGGAAATATGTGCAAATGCAATTATATTATTTTTTTTACTTTGTTTCTGACATTGTAAATCTAATTCTAAATGTAGTTTAATCTTACAAATTTGAATTTAATATATTTTATTTGGGTGTCTTGTAATCTCAAGCCTAACGGTCCCCTAAAATGACAACAACACATATGAACTAACGAATAACAGCTGAATATAATATATATATATTATATATTTATATATAATATTATCTATATATATATATATTATATATATATATATCTTTATAATATATATATATTTATATATATATATATATTTGCGAGAATTGTAGGTTACCCCAAAATTGTTTGACATGTTTTAATCACAAATTTAACAATGAATCCTGCAATTCTCTCACGGTCACCCAACTGAGTGCGCGCTAAACCTCAGAATTATAGGGACTCCCCTATATAAGATTCGTTTTACTTTACAAATAAGCATATCAATGTTAAAAGTAACTTGTATAAAAAGCTCAAAAACGTACTTATCAGTCTTCTATCGATAACAGGATGAATATGATTGCTTTTTCGAAATGACAAGATGTGAAATTCCAGAATAAACAGAATAGCTAAAGATTTGACTTGTATGTTTTCAATATAATATATATATATATATATAATATATATATATAATATTATATATATTTATATTAATATATATATTATATATATATTAATAATATTATATTTATTATCATTATATAATTATAATATACTTATATATATATATAATATATTATATATATAATATATATATATAAATAATATATAATAATATATATTATTATATTATATATATTATATATATATATATATAACAGTGGCGTAAATAACGCCCCCGCAACCCCCGCGGTGCGGGGGGGCGCAGGAGCCGAAAGGGCGCACGGCGGGCAAGAGGGGTGAGCACTTTTTCGATGAAAACTCCATAATGAAAGCTCTCTCTCTCTCTCTGTATATATATATATATTATATATATATAATTTATATATTAAAATATTATATAGTATATATATAATATATATATATAATATATATATATATATTTATATATATATATATATATATATATATATATATATATAATATATAATATACTAGACTCAGTGGCGTAGAATAACGCCCCCGCAAAGCCCGCGGTGCGGGAGGGGCGCAGGAAGCCGAGAGGGCGCACGGGCGGGCAAGAGGATGAAGAGCATTTTCGATGAAACTCCATAATATATATATTTAACTATTATACTATATATATTATATATATGATATATATATATATTATATTATATATATAATAGCCGAGGGGCGCACCGGCGGGGCAAGAGTGGATGAGCATTTTCGATGAAAATCCATGAATATGCAATATTATGAAATGTAAGATATATTTATTCTTGTTTTATATATATATATATATATATTTATATATATTTATATATAATATATATATATATTATAATAATATATATATATATATTATATATATATATATATAGGCTATATATATAAAATATTTTGAGTGTTTTTCCCTATTCGAATGACACGCATTAGTTTGCTTAAAACATGTGCTCCGTGACATAATAAGTGAAACTCAAGGTGCGCCCTTTTTTTCTCTTATTTAGATAACGACCACGATACATTTCTAAAAACTTGACGAACTGTCAGTAGTAAGATTGTCTGCATCATTAGCGTGAAAGAAGCTCAAATTAATGAAGTCCATTCCTGGGGTTTAATCCGGATACACAAATCAAAAGGCCGAAGGTTTAGAAAGTGAAGTGTGTAAGGTTTTTGGAAAGCAATAACATTTCAATTAAAAAGTGCCAGCAGAGGGCTATGATGGTGCTGCTGTTTGAGTGGGAAATTGGACAGCAGACCAAAATCAAGCGAAAGTCGCTTAATGCAGAGTATGTGCATTTGTGTACATCAACTCTTAATTTAGCTTGAATGATTCTGTAAAAGAGATTACAGAAATGACTGTTTTTATGATGTGATAATGAGATATATAGGTATTTCCGTCAGAGTCTTCCAATATGGCAATCATTGAAAGAAATTTCTTCAGAAATGCATGGTCAACAAAACTGTTTAAAGACTGTGCCCAACTAGATGTGTCATCGAGGTTCGATTGCTTGTTGGCAGTTAAAGTTAATTTCATTATATTTTGAATGTTTATCAAAAATTATCCTAACTTCAACAAAGAGACTCTGAAGTAGTTCAGGCGACACCATTAAGAAGACAAATGTCTACTTTCACTTCATTTTAATGCTTGTTCAAAGCAAAATTTGGAAAGTATTAACATCAATTCTAAAACACTCCAAAAATCAGACATTCCCTGGATGAAGCTTCACTCTTTTAGATAAGGTGTGGTAATTAAACTAAGAGTTGCGGGGATGAGTTTTTACTAAGCTTATGTGAGAGGCCCCAGGAAATGTGCAACAGCTGGAAATTGAGACTTCATTGCCCTATTAAACGCCAAAAGCAAAGTGACTAAGCTTTTGATGAGCTTTGTCTAAAAGATGTTGATTCATTGGATACCTTTGCCCATTTCAGGGTGAGGGTTTTTTTACATGAGCCACTTGATATACTAATATGGCCAAGTGAATGCGGAGGTACAAGAGTATGCAGGAAGGGAAACAGATGTTTTCTTTTTGAGCCCTACAGACCTTACAGAACAACAGATTAAGAGCTCATGGAGTCTGCTGAAAAGTTTTACAAAAAATATGAAGCACGTGACAAGTTCTTTAGTTAGGGAAATTGTCTGCTTCAGGAATGTTGTGGCAAGTGAAATAAAGGAAAAGAAAAATGACAACAAAAACAAGTGGCAAAATATTTGTTGATTGAAAATAATATGTTGTTTGTAGTTCCAGAACGTGTGAAACAAGCTATAGAACCATCGGCACTTCAAGTACCATTGAAAACATGTTGAAAGATCTTTTTTCAAAAATTGAAAACTCCTTGATATGTTTTTTGAGGAGTACATGAAAACCGCAATGGTTACTGGATTGCCTGTACTTAGCATAGAGCATGATCTGGATCTCGCACTGAACTTGGAAAATAGTGCGAACATTTTGTGATGCAAAGAGAGAAGGGGGATTAATGAGCATTTAGAAGACTATTAAGTCAAGTTAAAGTATGAAATGTGTATTGTTTTATTAGTAAGTTTTTGCTGTACTTTACCAAATAACAGTAATGTAAAAGAGATTTTAAATGCCGATAAATAATCAGAAATATATATATATATATATATATTATATATATTATTATAATATATATTATATATATTATATATATATATATAATATAATATATATAATTATATATATATATATTATATAGAATATATATATAATATATATATATATTATTATCATATATATATTCTTTTTTACAATGTAATACACTCTGGTTCTTTTGTATTGCTAATGTGATTTTTCTTTGATATGAACAAGAAAACTTTTTTTTTGTCATTCAATTCCAAAAACTCTATCCACCCGTCATGACTAAGGGGGCGCACAAATAGTCGCGGGGCGCAACTGACCTTAAGTTACGTCACTGTATATATTATACTTTAAATAATATATATATATATATATCTATATATATATATATTATAATTATATAATATATATAAAATATATATATATATATATGTTTGTGTGTGTGTGTGTGTGTGTGTGTGTTGTGTGTCAGTGTTCATAAATTGCTTCTGATTACAAAGGTAAAAAATGGTACATGACGACCAACAGAAAATGAAAATGCCAAAATTTAATTCAATTCAAGAGTGCGAGAGTCAGTACGAGTATGAAAGCGACGCAAATATTCCCGGCTTTTTACTCTCCGAGAAATACTATTTCCATGGTATTCAACCTATACTAAGCTCATATACCATAACAATTTTAAGCAATGCAAATGCATAGTAACTGTAAAAGACTTCAGAACACTGCTTTTATGAGCCTTTATCGATACAAAGATAATATGATTATTTTTTTTTTTTTAAAGGAAATAGAAATGCAATAATTTAGAAATATGGAAAGTATTTGACTTGCATGTTTTTTTAATATATATATATTATATCATATATGTATATATATATTATATATATATAATACTATATATTATATATATAAATAATATATATATATATATATATGTTATATTATATAATATAATATATATAGTATATATTACTAATATATTATATATAATATAAATATATATATATATTATAGCAGTCAACACACCACACACACACACACACAACACACACACACCCACACACAGAACACATAGAACTATAACGAGATGGAAAATTGCCGTAATCCTCTCAATATATTTAGAAGCTTAGATTAATACTAATTTGGTTAAATATCTCTCCATTTTATCACTTAATGAAAATTTTCTCGGGCATAATATATATATAATATAGTATATATATAATATATATATTATATATATATATCTATAATTTATATATATATATATATAGTATATATATTATATATATATATATTATCTGTATTATATATATTTCAGACTCTGGAGAGGTAAGTTGGAGAAGCAACAGAAGAAAGAGAAGAAAATCAGAAAAAAGAACTAGGCGAAGAAATGATAATAGAAGGGCTGCAAGATTGTGTACTTATGATGATGTCTGACAAGCTACTGTAGTTTTGATGGAATATACATCGGAGAAGATGTTTGATAAGAAGAATATTGAATTTTTGATGCTTTCGAAAATTAATTTAGTTTTAAAAGATATTTCATGACATGAAATATATTTAACATAAAATTAAGATAACTTCCGGATATGTTCGCAGGCTATAAAATTTGATATAATGACATTTTTGAAATTTAGGAATTTTATTTGTCTCATCGATCTTTTAATTTGATCAAATGGAATCTGATTTAAGTTGTAAACTGTGTGGTATGACGCCTCTCCAAATCTTCATTTTCAGGCTCAACAAGAGGACTGCTCGATACATGGTGGTTAGAGATTGGGATTCATTCTTTAATCTACTATTGGTAATTCATAAATAATTAGTGACAAAACTAGTGTTAATGATAAAGTGATAGTGTTAATAATTTGTGCTGAAAGTAATAGTAATTGACAAAGAATACTACTGATAATGGTAATAGTAGAGATGAATGATATGATAGTGATAGTGATAATGAATATAATAATGAAAAGTGATATAGTATGAATGGTAATAGGAATAAGAATATTGTAATCATAATATAAAATTATTAGTGATAAAGTCTAGTGTTCAATGAAAAGGAGGAGTGTTATTAACTGCTGTTAGTATTATGTTATCGTTTTATAATACTGTTAAGTGATAGTAAGTGTAATGATGTAATGATAGTGATAGTATTAAATAATTAGTCAGTGATACTATTTTGCAATATATATGGTGTGTTATGTGTATAATGTATTTAGGTTACTATTATGTATTCTGTATTATGTGTATATCTAGTATGTATTTTTTTTTAAATATATTTATTTATTTATATAAAAGCGCCCCATAGCTCAGTGTTAGAGCACTCGCCCATCAAAGCGAGGGTCCCAGGGTTCGCACTGGTCGGGTGGGAGACATGTGAGCTATTCTGCTCCTTGGGCTTGGCTCGTTCTGCTCGGAGTTAACTGAGTACACATCCTCCTCGATTAGGGTCTGCCGTTGAAGTGATGGTGTTTATCCTCTGTAAAAAAAAAAAAAAAAAAAAATTATATATATATAATTTATTATATATATATATATAATATATATATATGTTATCATATATATATATATAATATATATATATATATTTTATAGTATATATATATAATATATTATATATATAATATATATATATATATATATATATTATATATATATATATATATTATATAATATATATATATAGAATATATATATTATAGTATTATATATATACACGTTATATATTATATATATTATAGTATATATATTATTTATATTATACTATTTTATATATATATATTATATATATATATTTATATATATATATATATGTATATAATAGGGTGGTTTTCATTCGTAGACGATTAACCTTTTCTTGGGTGCGCCGCATAGAAATGATACCCGTTATGAAAAACCATTACATATATAATATATAGATAATTAATTAATTAATCTATATTTAATAAGTTCTATATATCTATATATATTATATTATAATATATATAATACTATATATATATATATATATATACTATATATATATAAATAAATAATATATATATAACTATATATAATATATATATAGTATATAGTATATATTATATTATACTATATTATAATAATATATATATATATATAATAGTTATATAATATATATATATATAGTTGGGCACCAGTTCTTTACCATTTCAGGAGGCCATAAATAAGAAACCAAGCGTTATGAAATATTTATTTATACTCACTAATTCTACAATTCATAAGGTTTTACATTAAGTTGTTTTAAACAGGAACATCAGTAAGATGAGACAACCCCATTGTTAGTGATTATAAGTCTTTAATCGGTAGTTTTGCTCATGATCTATTTATAAGACTACGATCGAATGAGCTGGATTTTCCTGGCAACTAGCGTCTTCAAAGCAGACAAGTCTCGCGCCTGTGTTGTAACACTTTAGCTTTAGTAATCCCAAAGGTAATAATCACATGGGTTAGGTCCCGGAGATCGAGAAGCACATCACACACATTGAAATGATCTCCTGTGAAATTCGGCCCCGTACATCATTCATGATGATCTCCGGGCAGTGTGCGCTGTTCGCTGCCATATTGTCTGAACTGCACAACATGGGACGAGGTTAAGGGTCATAACGTTCGGTCGCAAAAGTTCTGCAGATTATGTAACTGTACCTGTCCGCTGGTAACGGTGACCGTTAATTCGCTCTTCAAAAAATATGGTCCAATGATTCTCCATGACTGCTTATGGCACACCAGGTCGTTACCCGAGGGCTGTGTAGTGGCGTTTGGTGCAACCCCTCGGTTTGTTTCACTCCAATATCGAAGTTTTGCGATAACTGAGCCGAGCGGTGGAAAATGAGCTCATCGCTTGACATGACGATTCGTCAGCTGGCATGTCGTTCAAAGATGGTCGACAGTGTATATTAGGTTTTCGAAGGTCCTCGGTAAGTTCCGGACGAGCACCATTTTGGTGATGGGTGTAAAACGAAGATTTTCGTGCAAAGACGTCGTACTGAGTGACATGAACAAGTTGTTAGTGAGGCAGCAATGTTCGGGCTCAATCCTCCATAGGTGATTGGAGACGAAAGTTTCACTCGCGCTACATTTTCAGGGTAAGGGTCACTGGTGGTCACCGCACCCTCCTTGACACGTGTTGCGAACTCGTAGTTCAAAGAATTTCAACCGAATTCAGATTGTGGTTGTGAGGTAACGGAACCAAAGGGCTAAATTCAAAGTTTCTTGCGAAACTGCACTTGAAGCGTTGATTTTACAAGCCATTTGTATTACTGAAAACCTTCGTGTACTTCCGCATGGAACGTTTCCTCCCACTCTCTAGGACGCCCCTCGTGACGCTATCTCCCCCGCATGGTAAAGGGATATTGCCCACCTTTATATATACACGTGATTTGGATTTTTTTGTGTGGCGAACTGAAGAGAGAGTTTGAGAAGATTGGCAGAGAGATTTGGAGGGTGTAAAAGGAAAGGTTTGAAGGTAAACGTAGATAAGAGTAACGTTATGGTTGTGAGTGAGGACAGTTTCTCGGTGTGAAGTGCTTAATTGTGAGCCAGCTGAACCAGGTTGTCCTGGTTAAATTTTTTGATATATTGTTGGATGACAAGGGAACGGATGATGCGAGTGTAGCTAGGAAGTTGTAAATAGCGTAAGATGTCTGGTGCACTAAAATTTCGTTAGGTGGATGTAAAGGGATAAGTCTTACATGAGGGTATATTGTTACCCTGTGTTAAAGTATTGTAGTGAGACAATGGTCTGAAATAAGCAGGTTATAGATATAAAGTACAATGGTAGAGAATGGACAATCTTAGGAATGTTTAGGTCTGAGAAGAGTTGATAACATGAGATGAACGTGTTAGAGAGTTGTTGTTTGTTGTGATGAAAGGGGTAAAGGGAGAATAAATGAACAGTTGAGATGGTTTGGGTCATGTGGAAAGAATGGATGATAGTCGGTTGGTTAAGCGTAATGTTGGTGAGTGTGCTGGGAATGGATTGAGACAGAAGAAAAAGGTGGAATGAGATGAAAGGCATCTGGATGAGAGAATTGTGAGTTTGGCAGAGCGAGAAGAAAGGTGCATCTATGACATGATGCTGGCTTGTGAGAGGGTATGTTTGTGGCCCACCTGGGCAAGAGCCCTACAATGACGAGATGCCATGGTGAGTGTCCGTCGCGGTCCCGAAGCTCTGGGTGTATTTTCTGACTGCGACGAGTTCTCACTAAAAGACTAAAAGGTATAAAGATGGGGCGGTAAGGCTGGGCGTTCTTTTCGTTGGTCAACTTCTTCTACTACTTTTCTGTTTCGGTACATGTCAAGCACTTTACCCGCAGTTCTAGCACATACGAAATGTGATTAATACTATATATATATATATTATTATATATTATTTATATAGTAGATAATATTCTTATATACTATATATATATAATCGTATATATATATATATATATATATATATATGTATATATATATATAATTATATATATATACTATATATATATATAATATATTTATATAATGTTTACATATGTGGGAAGAAGATAAGACATATTCACTAAAGTTAGCAGTAAATTTGTCAACATTCAGCCAATATATCCAAGGAACTGTTATTTACGTCTAAAAGAATTTGGAAATAATAAGAGACAATAATTAGCTTCTGTTACGGATAATGGGAACATGATCAGGTACGATTGAACAAAATTTAATATAGGGCAATGGATGAGGAAAACGGAAGCTGGTAAATGTGAATACTTATTTTATTGAATGTCAAAAGTAAAGAAGTAATAGTGGTTTCAAAGAACTTGATAAAATATGAAAGGACTTATGTTTCGATGAGCGCCCTAAGCATTGCACACATGAGGGAATGGAGTTCATCAGTACTTTACTTAGCAAGTGCGATTGTTCAGCAATACTCATGCAGGCAAATCTTATAAGCTAAGGTGAGACAAATAGCAAAAGCAGCACATACCCCAAAGTTAATGGAAGTTCTAAAGCGTCAAGATAGAAAAGTGGCAATCTTGATCAAGAGACAAGATGGAGAAGCACATGTCTTATGCTCGAGAGGCTTCGCAACTAAAAGACTATATTAGTATGATGCTGCCGGTACTCCTGAACTTTCTCTCTCGATAGTACAGGGAACAAATTCGAAACCTCAAGTTATTAAAATACCGCCATACTTTACCAAAAAATATTCAATTAGAAGACTTGACTGCAGAAAAATTTTGATAGAGAAGGGATTCTATCAAATGACATAAAAAAAATAATGTAAAATGGGTAAGAATGTTAACTGAAAACAAAATATTTTTGTCGGCCATCTTTGTTGATCCACAGTTCAGAGTCTTCCTCAGACTTAAGATCTGATATTAGAACGGATGCTCTTGTGAACTATGACTTTCAAATGAATAACACTTTACCAGAATCTGGGGCGGAGTCAGATAGTTTCAGCAGTTTCC
>JABUQX010082815.1:7500-17644 GCA_015478945.1 Trachelipus rathkii | reverse complement strand
AAATGAAGTTTCGACGATTATTTATAATTATGATTAATAACTCCAGCATTCACATAAATTATACTATAAAGTGTGTAAATCTGACCTCTAGATATGATGGGTACGCCGTATGCTAAGTATCACTAATAACCTAAGTTAAATTGTTTAAAAAATATAATATAGAATATTTTAACATGATTAATCTAAGAATGTGTTTAAAGTGTTGATCGTTAAGTGTGTTAAGTATGTGTGTTATGTGTATGTGTGTGTTAGGTTTGATGTGTGTATGTGTGTATGAGCATGTTTAAAGGTTATTGATTATATGATTTTCATATATATATTCAATATATTAGTGATATAATAATAATTTAAATTAAATTATAATAATTAATTAATTAATAATAATAATATAATAATGAAATAATAGATATATGCCCCTTCAGTAGATGTATTGGCTACAGAATACTTTACTCGAGAGTGTCGATATGATAATAAAGGGAACAGGAGTATAGGTAGTTAATAAGAGATAATATATGTGGATAGAGAGGAGAAAGACAATGACTCACAGGTCGTACGCTTCGATCGTCGATGTAGTGGTCATCAAAAAAGATATTATAAAGTGAATGTAAGGTAGGAATAACAATCCGTATGGCGAAATTTTCCACTCTTAGTTGCTGACCCGTGATGTTAAGCAGATACCGCCGAGGATTGCTGTCTGATTTAGTGATAGTATACTACCGCATTGTGGAGACACGTATACTCATAAAGTTTTGTTCGTATTATTTGAGGTTCATTGTCGTGTTATTTAGGATTAGAGAAACATAAATCATAACCTACCTGTAATAGACTGAGTGAATCATATAATTGTAGTGGAGCAGCTAGACAGAGGCAAAGGTCGTATCTCACATGCCTCATCCGTCCATCAGTTTTTATTACCTTGGGACTGTAATTTGTCTGAGGATTTAATGATCTGAAGCACTTCATGAGGATTATTACTGAAAGTAGGATAAAAGTACACTAAACCACATATTTTGACTGATTAATCATAAATAATATGAATAATATCTTTAATAAATGTAATATTGAGGAGTAGCAATAATAATAGTAATTAAATCAATATTTGATGATTAATGAATAATTAAAATAAGATAATTTGATATCAATGGGATGGAGAGGAATGAATAAATACACAAATTACATAATAATATTTATTATTAATATATTAAATATTAATATATAAGAAATATATAGATAATAATAATATAATAAAATAATAATGAGATCGAGATTACTGAGACAGAAAGATAATCTAATATATAAAGTTTACTTTGTTGTGAGCACGCTGTTATACGATAAGATATTATTCAGAGTGTAAGAATCGGTACGAAATGTATTATGTCCTGATGCTTTGAATATTATGTCTAGGCTGAACTTTGTAACTTTTTAATTGTAGCAGTTACCTTGGTTATATTTGAATTTCGCTTACTGTATGTCAGTTAGAGCTCCATAAGGATGACGATATGAATTTTTTGAGAGGTGTGTGTCAGTTATTTTCAATATTTCTAACTAATGCTTTATATTGAGAAGAATATCTAGATATGTTTTAAGATAGACGTAGTTTCTCTGTATATGTTTTGATTACATATTCAACCTGAGATGTTTGATATATCTTTAATGATATGCAATCAAAAGCCAACTGACGGAGTTCTGTGCTGTTCACTCAAAGAAAGAAACATAACTTTCTTTATATTGGCACCAGCATCTCCCAGGACACAGTGGACATCATCTGTGAATAGGTTCCATTTCGACAAAATTTCATTAAATACGTCACTGATATGTTCACTGTGTGCATTTCAGTGAGCAGGTTCAGAGCACGACACAAATTTGGCTTTGAAATAATTGTCAACGGCCATGAATACTCAGAGAAAACAAAGAACTGCTGATTGAGTATCTGACCATTCGTTGGTGGAGAAAGCTAACTTGGATGATTTTCTGATAGAGGTATTAATTCTGAACTTTTTCTTCAAATAATATCTCTGTAAGTAACTTCCATTTGAGTAGTGTGATGAAAGAGACCGATATTTTTGCTAGCCGTACAAAACCAAGAATTTCAGCGTGACGAAGCAGAAGATCATCCTTTACTATAATTTCTGTAAATTTAATACATCCATCCTTTATGATTTTTCGTTTCATTGTCCCATATATTTGTATTTTATATTAGTTTCAAGAGCAATTTCATTCCTTCTTAAATCTGGAATTGGGGATCCTTTACTTTTTTACTCATTTTCCTTGTTTTCGCTGCTTAGATAGTTCATAACCCGGATATCATTCTTCCTTTCTGAGAATAATTACGATTGCAAAGTGTATGGTTTACGTTGTCATGGGAAACAATATCGAAGTAATTCCAAACCACACTGGATAAGGATACTATTGGGTAATTCCTTCAGACAGGTTGATTTCGGTGTCAGAGGTATTTTTATACTCACAAAGTATAGAGTTATCAATATTAATCAATTGCTAGATTTCGATTGTGACTCAAATTACTGTTACTACCTTGAGACGGCACTAGTCAACTAATTCTAATCAGTTTTTCACAAAAGTTGTTAAATTTTCTAACAAATTCCATCAGAACATTTTCTAATAGTATTCCGAGTTTCCGAGTGCAAATGCAAAGTGTTGAAGGAAGAGTTTCGTAATTTGATTCTGAGAGGATTGGGATTGTTTATATCGTTTGAATTTTTTAGTCAATCTTATGTGAAATTTTAAATTGAAAATTTATTTTATATAAATTTATATATTTGAACATATTTATTCACTTGATTTCTGTTGGTGAAGCATCAAAATTTTAAAACGATCTTTTTTGCTTTATTTTGGAAATTTAAACTATCTCAATGACTATCTCGAAATTATCTTAAAAAAGAATAAATTTGAAATTGTTGGTGTGAAGCTCCGTTTCGCGAAGGCAGTAGGCTCATATATGACTAATTGTTGTTGTGTTCTCAGCTGTTGGTGTTTTTTTTTTTTTTTATCATTATTTATTATTATTTACCAGTGGGTTTTTTTTTTAGTGTTTATAATCAAGTGAAGTGTTTTTTTTCTTATGTTAACTATTGTGTCTTTTTTTTTTTTATAAGGTATTAATTTTTTTTTTACTGTTTTTTTTTTTTTTTTTTTTTTTTTTTTTTTTTTTTTTTTTTTTTAGTGCTAAATTTTTATTTTTATTATTTATTTTATTTTATTATTATTTTTTTTATCTAGTTCTACGTGTATCATTAATTAATTTATATTATATTATTATTTATTATTATTATTATTGTTATTATTGTTGTTATTGTTATTATTATTGTTATTGTTGTTATTATTGTTATTATTGTTATTATTATTATTATTATTATTATTATTTTTGTTATTATTATTATTATTATTATTATTATTGTTGTTATATTATTTATTATTGTTATATTGTTATTATTGTTATTATTATTGTTATTGTTATTATTATTATTATTATTATTGTTATTATTATTGTTGTTGTTATTGTTATTGTTATTGTTATTATTATTATTATTTACTATATTTAATTATTCATATTTTTTCTAGCTTTGTTATTGTTAGTATTATTATCGCTATGTTGTATAGGTTTTTTTGTTAATATTTTTTATTACTTTTAGTGATTAGCATTTAGTATATATATTTTTAGTATTAGCATTTAGTATATATTTTTTTTAGTATTAGCATTTAGTATATATTTTTTTCAATTTTATATATAGCATATATATATTTTTTGTTAATAGGTTTGCCTTTTTTAAAGGGTTGTAATGGTGAGGTCACATGTTCGGAGTAAGAAGGGTGGGGTTGGGGGTGGGCGGTAGGGGCGGGGCTTTCTCTTGATTTGGCTAATGTCGTGGTCTTTTCGATCATCATGCATCTGTTGACACCACATTTCGGCCTTTTCATCCTAATATTTTATTCTTTTCACGAGACTCAGTGGGCCAAGAGATCTTCTCTAAGCAATTTAAAACATCTCTAACTATATATCTATTTTTTAATTTCCGACTGATGGCGGAGTCTGTGCCTACATTAACATAAATCCTGTAAAACGTCTCGAAAATCTCGAATGCTCCTAATTTCGCATGTTCTTTTGGCTTAAACATCGCCTCCCTACTACTACTATTGAATCTTGTGTCTCTGTACTCTCTCCTAATAGAACAGATTTCGATTCTTTTTAGATATGTTAACTACTTCTCACGAGACTGTTACTTTTTCTCATCCAACTGCCGAATCCTCTACTTAGGGGACTATCAACGTACACCACACTGAGTGTTGGGCTTCCTCTCATATGATCGGTGGGAAGGAGGCCACACAGATGTTGCATTATCGGTCTTAACGTCGTGGAACCAGTTGATTAAAGAACCTACACACACATCCCAGATCGTACTAACCAATTTCTTAAACACTCTTGATTTATGCTTCACCACTTCTCCTTCATCGCTACAAATAAAACATTTTCCCTCCCTATCGTAATTCTGACCAATCTTGTAGCTCTAAAGTATAACACATCATTTCCAGCAGCTCCGCCAGCCCTAAGCGAACTTTCTGGGCACTTTAAATCGGGCTAATTGGATCATGCGTCGCTTTTTGCCAACTAATCGCTGGAATGGATCATGTTTTGTTCCGGAGAACGCTCTGCATTAGTCTGCTGAGAGGTAGGGTGTGATCAAGGATGGAATGCGAAAAGGATTCTACTTGCACTATCTTCCACTAAATCATTTTCTCCCCTAATTCATGGTTCGATGGCTCTTGTCTCTCGATGGGATCCAGGGAGTTGACACTGCGTATGGAGGGGAAGAACTCTTGAGTTGAGTGCCAATTATAGACTTGACTAACTAATTTTCGCTCTGCTCGAAATCGATGCAGGGATATTATTCGAGGCTAAGCGTTCTTTCACTAAAAGGAAGTGTGATGCCCTTCTTGTTCTCCTTCTGATATAAATTTTCTGGCCTCTAGCCAAAAACATCTCAAATAACTTCTTAAATCTGCCTTTCCGCTCTTATCTTATCCGTTCTGTTGCTAACACTCCTTGTGAAAAAGGCTAATCTCTTTGGTCTTCTTTTTTCATCTAATTCCCCCCTGACGATTCCGGCTCCCATCCTCCTGCTCCATCCCCTCTCAGGTGTTCAATGTTCTCTACCTGTCATTACTCATGATCGAGTACATGAGATACTGAGATCTATGAACGTCGAAAGCAGTGGCCCAGATGGCATTCCTCCACGTGTTTTGAGGAAGTGTGCTTCTGAGCTGGCGCCTGTCCTCGTTCAACTCTACTCCCTATGCCTTAACACTAATACTTTTCCTCAATGCTGGAAGCCGCGCTTTTATTCAGCCAATCCCCAAAAAGGTAGCCGCTCTGATCCTTCTAATATCGCCCTATAGCTCAATTGTATTCTATCCTAAAGTCTTTGAAACTCTCCTTAACTCTCATTTCCTCGATCAAACATAGAATCTCATTCCCTTCTTTCAGATCGTCAGTAAATGGCTGTTCGACGTTCGAATCAACCTGGTGATTCCTTTCCTATCTAAACTGATTATGGTCCCTTCTGGCCCTTAATGATGCATGGGGTCTGTGTTTGGGTAGCACTTGACATAATCTAAAGCTTTTGACAGGGTATGGCATGCGTCGCTACTCTCTTAAAGCTACCTTCCTTTGGATTTCCTCCTTACGCTTTGCTTACTCTCTTGTCTAGTTTTCTTTCAGATCGTTCCTTTTCAGCTCTTGTTGATGGAGCACCTCTTCCTCCTTTCTTATTAATTGTGGTGTTCCCTCAGGGTTCTGTTTTATCTCCAACTTTATTCCTACTTTTCATCAACGATCTTCTTAGCTGCCTTCTAACTCTGTTCATTCTTAGCCGATGACTCAACTCTCCATTCTTCCCTTCATTTCAAATTGTGCTCCCTCGTTTTGTATCTAGAGTTGCCTCTCTTCGTCTACAGCTTTCCGATTCAATTATTGCCGATTTGGTCGGGAATTTCTCGTGGGGTAACGTAATTTGTGAAGTTCACTCCTTGAAAACTCACTTCTTCATATCTCCCTCTCTAAAATACCCTCTAAACTTTCCTATCCCTTTTGATGGTTCTTCAAATGTCTTACCCGTAAACAACATTAAACATTGTTAGGACTGAAACATAAATACGTGAATTATCTTGGAGGACCTCACATCACACTCGGTTGCTAAATGGCCTCAAAACTGGAATTTCTGTTCAGATTGCGCGAATTTTTTTCTTCTGCTCAGATACCCCAGTTATATAAAGGTCTTATTTCGCCCATGCATGAATACTGTTCCCAATTTGGGGTGGATCCGGTTCCACACTCCTTTTGGATAGAGTTTGAAGCTAAGGCCTAAAGAGGCTTATAAACTGTCCATAACTCTCTGACTCCCTTGACCGCTCTTTCTCTGCGTCGTGACGTAGGTGCCCTATCTCTTTCTATAGGTATTACAACGAGGTGCTCGCTAGAATTGACCTCTCGCATTCCTGCACCACTGCGTCGCCCTCGTAACACCAAGAGGCCTTGTTCTCTCATGAAAATGTGTGAATATTGGAGACTCAAGGATCACTCGTTATGGTACCTCCTTCTTTCTCAGCCAACATCTGTTTTTGTGGAATTCCTTGCCTTCTTTTATTTTCCCCCGCATGTTTAATCTTCCTCTATTTAAGTCCCGCGTCTGCGCCCACCTGAGGGAATTGCGTTAGGCAAGGGTCAGGGTGGGTTTACTTTTCATTTATTTTAATTTTTATTTTTCTTTATGTAATTTTTTTTTATTTATTTATTTATTTATTTATTTATTTTTTGCCCCTCCTTTTGAAAATGGCATTGCCCGTTAGTGGTGGAATCAAAGAAAAAAAAAAAAAAAAAAAAAAAAAAATAATTTATTTTTAATAATTTGTGAATGCAAAAGTCAATGCGAATATTTAAAACATGGAATATATATATTATATATATATATAATATATATATATATATATATATATATATATGATATATATTATATATATAGTATATATATAATTATATATATATATATATATTTATATATATTATATATATATAATATTATATATATATATATATATATAATATATATTATATATAATATATATATATATATATATATATATACTTCTCACACCTTTTCCTCAACTCAATAAAAAAAAATAGTCGCTGGAATTGTAAAGTTACAACAATTTTAGCTTTTCTTGTGATTTACAAAATTAAAGACATCGTACGGTGTTATTAAAGTACTGCACGCAAAAGTCTTTATAGGGTAGTTTGGAAAATAGATAGCGGGAGTATGTTCCAGACTTTACCAGTGGAGTACATGTAAGATTGAACATAGCTGTTAAGACTGAAGTCAGAGAGAGCATAGAAAAATATGAGACTGTGTAGAAAGGTGTGTCGCAAGAACCCTTCTCAATGGAGGAGGTATGTGATTGAAGAGCTCAGAAGAGCAGTATCCGTTATAATAACGATGAAATAAAGAGTGATGCAACAATTCACTTGTTAAGACGAAAAGCCCTAGACTCAACCATTTAAAGAGGAACAGTGTGAGTGTAATCACTCCAGATGAGTGAGGCATACTCTATACAGGGGCAAACGACCCCCCTGCAATATCAAACTGAGGTGGCGTGAAGAATTCTTGATGTGCCACAGAACACCCAACCTTTTATAAGCTTGTTTAAAAAGAGAAGTAATATGGAACTTCCATTAAAGGTCACGAGAAAATTAACACCAAGAAAAAATTGAGGACTGACACGAAGGTTTTGAAGTTGTGTGTTTTCAAGAAGAGTTATAGACCGTGTGAAAAATTATGTGGAGTGGAAAGATGGAGGAGCTGAGTTTTTGAGTAATTGAAAACAACCTTGTTCTTCAATGCCTCAAAGAAATTCGAGAAAGATCAGATTCTAGTTGATTCAAGGGGGCCCTTCTAGCGTGAGCTAATTTTTGTTGAAAAGGACGTCTATCAAAATGAGGGGAGTAATGAAGGGTGAAGTCTTCGACATTGGAGTAGATGTGTGATGAAGCAATAAAGAGAGGTCTTTTATGAAAAGTAGAAAGAGTTAGGAATAAAAGAACCATCATGAGCAACACCACTATTTATAGATTTAAAGGATGAGCGATGGCATTCACCAAAATACTGAAAGAAAGAGGACCAAGAGACATAAAGCATTGGCGAGCAGAGAAAAAGATTAGAAGAATTGAGATGTTTTTAAACCTTCCTGCTAGGGTAGATTCGAAAATATAGAAAGAACAGAAGTTAGAGAGATTTGGCGATATTTGGAGGGTTGAGATTGGTTCCTTTTTTTGTACAGGAGCACCTTTTCAGCAAGAAAAAAAGGCCAAAGTAGAAAGACAAGGCGGAATAAATTAACAAGGCAAAGTGCTAAGCTTGAAAGCACAAGTTTTTAGAACTATAGGAGGAATACCACAGAACCGTAAGCTTTCTTATTGTCAAGCTTGAAAAAGCAGAAATAGCATCTTTTGAAGAAGTTACATTTTAGCATAAATATGTTGGAGGTAGGTGGAGAAGAAAGGAATATCATGAACGTTAATGGTGGAATTAAGAAGGAAAGGTTAGAGGCAAAGATTTTAGCTTATTGGGAAGGTTAAAAACGGCAATTAAATCAGACGGAAATACCTAAAAAAGGGTAAGAGGAAGAAACAAGAGGAAAGATTTAAAATTTTTTGAAAATGTCAGATATTACGTGAGGGAGAGGAGCAGATAGATTATTGCATTTTCTACTGAGGAAAAGAATTTTTTGGTGTCATGGAGAATAGATTTTTGGACGATTTGGGGATGAAATATAAGTGGCAAAGGTTTCTGGAATTTGAAGATGACAGTAATTCCTGAAGGCAGCGTCCCTGTGACGAATAGCAAGAGAACAATCAATAGTTAAAACAAGGTTAACTCTAGTTTTAGTTGAAGAGAAAGAGTATGGAGTGTACGCCTCCATGGCCAGAGAGGAATTAACTTGCGCTTTGGCACCTCCGAGAGACCTTTCCACCGGAACATGGGTAGTATTCCATTGGGAAATCATAAAGTACGACCGTAGTTCCGACCCGTTAGCAGAACCGAACTGCCAAAAACGTTTTCTCGCCGAGTGGGGGGTCTTTCCTGGAAGACTTGAAGAGGTAGAACAGAATATAGAGATAAGAGAGTGTTCGGAGGGACCCAGAGGAAGGAAAGAATTGACAGAACAGGATAAGAATTAGAGATTAGGAAAAGGCCTAGAATGTTGGGTTCATCTCAGAGATCGGAGATACGAGTAGGAAACTGCACTAACTTCTCAAGGTAATTCTGATAGAAAAGCCCTAGCAAGTTCATAAAACTTATCTTGAGAATTAGAGGAACGCATTTGGCCGTGGAGAAGTTGAAATAAACCAAATGATGATTTCAGAGAAATGTGAAGAAGAAGAGAGAATGTGTTCTAAATTGGAAGCTTAGCTTGACCCATTAGGTAGAATATTCGGAAAACTTCAAATCAACGCCACGGAACAAACGAAAAATTTGGCCCCCCCCCCCAGACCACATTTGGCCCCCAACAACTTGCCCCCCTTTGGGGTCCTTGGGAAAAAAAAATTTGGGGCAAGGGGGTTAAAAAAGGAAAAAATAGTTAGAGTAACAGAGTAGAGCTTGAAGTCGGAACGCTTAAAAACCTAAATTTCGGTAGGAATAACAGATGAGGTTTGAGGAGGAGAGGTGATGTTCAAAACAAAATGAAAATTAGATTTAAAAACGGGAACTTAGCAAAAATTTATGAAGAAAGGTGATGGGAGACGAAGAAAAAAAAGACAATTCCGTGACGCCACCAACTCCATCACCGGAGGCTGTCAATGTCATTTAATGGTGATGATAGTAGGTATTTTTGGAAGCTACCCCTATAGGCTTCTCCAAGGCTAATCGGGTGGCTGCATTTTATACCATTTTCTATTTTCTTTTTAAGAGGTATAAAAGTGTTGTCTGTAATTGTAATTTAATCGGTGGTGATAAGGGAGAGCTTACTCCATCGTAAGAAGAATAATGGATATGAGCACAAAAGGGAAAAACAATTGGGCCTGGAGTGCCATTGGATGTACTCTAAGACTCCATATGTGCTCAATGGTGGGTAA
>JABUQX010082815.1:0-5000 GCA_015478945.1 Trachelipus rathkii | reverse complement strand
TATTCTCTCATTTACCCCTTTTCTTCACACCACACAATCTCTAATACGTTCATTCTCACTTTATTAATTCTTTTCAAACTAACATGCCCTAAGATTGTCCATTCTGAACACATTGAACTTTAGATCTATACTTCTTAATTAGACCATAGTCCTCTACTATCCAATACAATCAACCAGGTAACAACATCCCTCATGTAAGACTCTAGCGCACTCAAGACTTAGTCCCTTTAACATTCACCACGATTTAATTGCACCAGCCACCTTTTCCTGCCATTCACAACTTTCTAACTAAACTCTGCATCATCGTTCCCTTCTCATCCAACACACCCTTAATAATTTAAACTCAGACACTTGTCGCTGCTTCATCCTCTAACAATAACTTCACCAACTGAGACTGTCCTCATCACAAACCATAACCTTACTGCTATCTACGTTTTACTTTCAACCCCTCCTTTTACATACGCTGCCAAATCTCTTCCAATCCTCAAACTCTCTTCAGATTTCGCCACACCAAACCAAATCATTCCGCATAAAATAGGTAGGGCACCCTCCATGTCCTCTCCCAATTCTCCATCTTCTAAACCATTTCCTGCATCCCCAACCTCGAATTCTTTCAAAACCCCATCATACAAATTGATAACCAAGGAGACATAACACACCCTGTCTCACTTTCCGCTATTAATCCTAAACCAATGACCATTTGACTCTATTTATTCTTACACACTTCACTATCGTCGCATACATACTTTTGATTCCATTACAACTATATATAGATCGGATGCTGCGATACGTGAGGTAGTAGAACGTGCAGCCGTATATATATATATTATTATATATATACTATATATATATATAATATTATATATATTATATATATATATATATATATATATATATATATTATATATATATATATATATATATATATATTTAGGGATGTGCCGAATAATTCGGTGAGTATTCGTATTGCCGGGGCCAGGAGAATACCGAAAATACATTCGGTATTCGGCTTTTTGCCGAACTATTCGGGCCGAATATTGAGCTTTATAAACAATAATTTACGTCAACATAAGGGAAAGTTATTTCAATTTAAAATTGAAATTTTAGAAACTTATTTCCCAAAAAATATAGCCAAAATTTGTAGCCAATATGGCGAAAATCTGTCATTTGTCAGATCCTATAAGGGCCATTGACATTTTTTCAATATTACAAAAATAGAATTCATTTAGTGATCACGGGATAATGGACCAAACAATGGTAGTTGGTATAAGGGAGAGTGGCTTGTGCTATCAGTTTCATGTTTTATTCACATGTTGCAACTATTGCATTCACGATTCAATATTATGTCAAAAGTCTGTTAAAGATATTTTTTTTACTTGCAAGCATATCCTCTCATTTTCACTATTCAGCAACGGCAGCTGCAAAGCTTAAAACTTTACAGATGCACCTGAATGTCAAACAGCATAAATTAATTCAAGAAGACGTTTCTACATGCTGGAACAGAACTATGATATGCTTAAAAGATTGTTTGACAAAATGTTCTAACCCTAGCCATATTCGCTGCTGATGGGAAATCAGAAAATGTTGACTGATTTTCAGTGGCAGAATTATTCCATTTACTTGAGCATTTAACATCACTAAAACAAGCAGTAAACGTGAAGAAACAGTCGCCCAAGTGATCTCTTCCATTTTAGCAATAATCTATTTTTAAATAAGGCTATTAATAGCAAAAGCCTTCAGTGGAATAATTACACTCGTAGAAGAGCTTAAGAAATCAGTAGAAAAAAAACTTTCTAAGTTTCTGATAAATCTTTTGTGTGTAGCTACTTTCTTAGTTCTGCGATTCAAGCTAATTTTTTCAACATGAATCAGATGAATCAGTAAAAATTATGGTCGTGAGGCAGGGAAAGAAATGCATGAAAATTTTGAGCTCATGACTCTTCTGCTGACGATGATTCACGCAGTGGGGAAAGTGAAGCTGAGGGTTCCATTTTCACTTCTTTAATGGATTGTTTTATAAAGAAATTGTGGCATCAAAATCGTCAAACAGAAAAGAAAGTGAGAGTGAAAAAAGAAAGTCCATTTTACTGACGATGTGATTATTGTAAAACATAAAAGTAAAGGCTACATACGGAATTACATCAAGAAATAAACAAATATATACGTTGCCTATTTTGACCAGTGAAGACAATGACATTCCTTAATTGGTGGAAAATCCTGGAAATAGTTTTATGAATTTGAAAAAAACTAGCAATAAAATACTTTCGCTCCACCGTCATCAGTCGAAAGTGAAATAATATTTATGAAGCCACAAGAAATAGGTTATCCCTGAAAATGGAGAACTGCTAAGGTTCTGTCAACCTTAGAGCTTATTCAATGAAGTTTAGTTTAATATCTTTAAACTACGAAACTTTTCAATTTTAATCATTTAATTATTTTCAATATGTGAATGGTTTTGCTAATAGGAAAATTTTTATTTACTTTTTGTTTTTATTACTTTGTATATAAGTTTTCTTTATTTTTCCCACTAAATGGATGACCGAACTTTGAAATAGCTATTCGGCCGAATACTTTAGCGAATATTCGTATTCGGCTTTTTTCACTATTCAAGCAAAAACCTAAAATAAATATATATATATATATATAATATATATATATATAATTTATTTATATATATAATATATATATATATATATATATAATATATATATATATATATATATATTATTATATATATTATTATATATATATATATATATATAAATAAATAATAATTGAAAATACCATAAATGGTGTTTGAGAAAAGTGACAATAATGTCTCTTAAAATTAAATTGCTATTTATGAATACTTAATATAAATAGTTTGGATCAAAAACTTATAAGAACATTAATGTAAATGAGGTAAATACTATATAAAGTTGTTTAAAAATATTGCTTTAAAAAAAAAAAAAAAAAAAAAAAAAAAAAAGGCCCAAAAAACAATAATTTTATTTTCTAATTTTTTTTAAATCATGGTTTTTAACCATCCTGGTTATGAGGCACATTCACTATAGAGAGTTCTTACTTTTTCACCCCAGGTGACATCTGGGAGACCGATGACAGCAACATCTCTGACATCTGGATGGCTTAAAAGCTCCCGTTCAATATCCAAAGCAGAAATTTTAAAACCACCTGACTTTATAATATCCGCACTTGTTCGTCCTAGAACTTTATAGAATCCATTTATGTATGCCACAGTATCTCCTAAATAAAATAAATAAATATAAAAGCTAAATAATAATAATAATAATAATAATAATAATAATAATAATAATAATAATAATAATAATAATAATAATAATAATAATAATAACATAAGCTTAAAAAAATCTCCAATAGAAGATTTTATTTTGAGATTAAAGAAACATCAATATTTATTAGTAATGAAGATTTCTCTCATTCAAATGTTTAGAAATTGGGCTGAATTTATTTATTATATATCTTCTATGTCACATGAAAACTCCTTTATATATATATATATATATATATATATATATATATATATATATATATATATATATATATATATATATAATATATATTTATATTATATATAGTATATTTATATATTATATATATATATATATATATATAATATATATATATATTATATATTATATTAATATATATATATATATATAAATATATAATATTATATATAATTATATATATATATATATATATATATATACTATATTTATATATATGAATATTAATATAATATATATGATATATATATAGTAATATATATATATATATATATATATTATCATCATCATCATCACCCACCTTCTTCCCAAGACTGGGGATAAGGTGCGTAGCATGCGCTGAAACAGAAAAAGTAAGTAGAAGAATATGACTCGATTCTAAAGAAAGACCAGGATACCGCCCCCTTTTATACCTTTAGTGAGAACTCGCGCAGTTCAGAAAAATGCCACCCTAGATCTTCAAGGCACGGCGACGGACCTCACGTATGGAATCTCGTAATGTCAGGTTCAGTCCCTTGCTCAGGTGGCCACAACGTTACCCCCTCACAAAAACACAAACATTCACTTTTATTATGCACCCTTCTTCTCGCCTCTTGCCAAACTCACTTTCTTCTCTCCTCCAGGCATTTCTTTACTGACTTCAATCCACTTTTTTCTTCAGTCTCCAAGCCAAGTCGATTATCAACAACACTCACACTATATCCGCCTTGGACCAACCGACTATCATCCATCCTTTCCACATGACCAAACCATCTAAACGTACTTTCATTTATTTTTCATTACCCTTTCTTAACACCACACACTCTCTAAACGTTAAATCCTCATTTTATCAATTCTTCTCACACCTAACATGCCTCATATATTATATATATATATATTAATGATATATATATATATATATAAATATATATTATAAAATATGATATATATATTATTATAGTATATATATATATATATATATTATATAATATAATAGTATTCGACTTTACGTATTTGTCGCCCCCGATCCCCTTCTACGAGTAACGGGCGATTTCAAGGTTTTGTGCCACCACAGGAGGGCGGGCCCATCGTCTGTTGAAGATTAAGTTGTGTCTAGTGTTACGTGAATACGCATTCAGTAAAGATGTCCTGTTTTCGTCTTTATTCTGAGAAAAAATAAATTTGACAGTGGTGGAGGGTATACTTTATTAATGTTCTGAATTTGTATTCTTGAATGGAGGAATGGTTCGGAGAGCAGAGACGGGAAAGCATTAAACGGGATTGGCGGTCCAAAGTTTGTTTGTTTCGCATTGGATATTTCAGATGGACGTGCTTGAATAATAGTGTTATTTGAATATGCAGAGGTCCTTCTTCCTTCTAGAGTAACTGTTGTGATGTGTTTAGTATAATGAGGGAATATCTGGAGGTAGATGGGAACGTGTTATATATGTTTATATTGGTATAGTTTGATGCAGAGGGTGAGCTACTGCGAGT
>JABUQX010082814.1:12500-24392 GCA_015478945.1 Trachelipus rathkii | reverse complement strand
AAGAAAGAAAGCGTTAAACAATAAAAAGGAAAACTACAAAATGTTTAAAAAAACCCAAAAAGAAAAGAAAAATTTCTTTAAATTTTTACTTCCTCGTACTCCCCCATTCATCAAAAAAAAAAATGTAGAATAAAAATGGATCCGCAATGGTTTAGACCAGAAAGAAAAAATAAAAGCCCACAAGAAAAAGGGCAATTTGGAAAATAAAAGAAAAATAAATGCTTAAAAACAAGACTTAACCTTTTATTATTAAAAAAGCGGGTAGATGAAAACAAGTTTTATTCGAAGAAAAATGATAGAAGAAAATTTGGTATTTGATAATTGGCGATCGAAAAGCTATATATCTTAATTAACTGCTTCAGTATATTGTTTTTTAAACTTTAATTAATTCTTTAAAATCCACCAACTTTAATAAGAATTTTTCGTAAGTAATGTCAGAAGCAAAGATTGAAGCGAGCGAGACTAATTTATGAATAAGTAGGATATCTAGTTAGTAAATAGATGAAAAATATCTCAATAATTTAATTAGTTTTGATTTTTACTATTATTAAGGAATAATTTTATTTTCAGGAATATTGAATTCTTTCATCATTACCACTCCAAAAATAATTGAAATTATCAAAGTAATGGGTGAATTTATGGTAAATTTAAAAAGTTATTATTATTAAAATGGCATTCTAAAAAAACCAAAAAAGAAAAGGGGGCTATTCCAAATTAGGCAATGAAAAGGCTTAAAAATTCCCCCAATTTACCAAGCAAAGATGTTCAGAACTTTTAAAGAGAAAAGGGAATTCTTATTACAGGTAATTCATGGAAAAAAAATGGGAAACACACTTCAATCCAGTAGCTGATGATGGTACCTTTGATCAAAAAGGAGAAAATAAAATGAAAAACTCAAACCTTTGATAAAACAAGGAATGTAACAATGTAAAATGGGAAAAAATGGGGGGCAATCGTCAGAATTTTGGAAAAAAGGACCAAAAAATTAATTATAACTAAAACAAGGAAGAATTCTATTTTGCAGATTGGGCTGGATAAAATTTAAAGAAATGGTGACTCAGGTTATAAAAAATATTAAAAATTGTTTAAAAGATGATTTCTCAAAAATTAGATTTGTTTATATTTTATAAAGAAAATTTTCAGAAGTTGTAGAAAATTGGAGCAAAGTACTTGGAAAGAAAGGCAAAAAAAAAGTAACAAGGGACAATCCAAAATCAAAAAAGAGATTTTTAAGTGGATTTTAAATGGCTAGGAATTTAATAATAAGTTAGTAAAAAAAGGCTTTTTAACATAAATATGGAGTAAATGGCCCAAAGAGCTTTTAACGGGCTCAGTTATAACTTTTCCACAAACAATAATGGAGTGGAAAAAGAAAATTAAAAACGTAAAATGAATTTTACAGGGATTAATAATAACTCAAAAGTAAATTCCACAGAAAAAGTGTTGTGCAAGGGAAAAATTTAAAACAAACAAAGGGCAAACATTTATATAATAAATAGAAACTGGGAAAAAATTCCACAAATTGATTGGGAAAAACCGCTTTTTGGAAAAATTCTGGATGGAGAAAAAACCAGAAATTCAAAGCAAATCTACTGTAAATCTGGAAACAGCATTGAAAGTGTGGATCAGAACAGAAAAGAAAAAAGTTAGACCCAAAAAGCAAAAAAAACAGGTGTGTTTAATTGGTTACTTGATTGGAGATGAAAAAGCTTTACAAAAAATATTTTATTGATCAAGCAACAGAAAAAGGGGAGAATTTCGGGAATGCCGCAGACCTAATGCATCTTGCTAATGAAAACTTTTTCAACTTAAATATTTTCAGAAGAAGATTAAAATCAGAAAAAAAAAAAATTAAAAATACAAAAAGAAAAGAATTAAATAAGAAGAAAAAAATTACCAAGAAAACAAATGCGTGTATTCTGTTTAGTATTTAAAACTTCATTCAAAACAACAGAAAAAAAAACAAAAACCTATTACCAGGAAAAAAGGATCTGATAACAGAAAAACAGAATCATACAGAAATAAAATCTTTTAAACAGAAATATTCACAAATTATAACTAGAGAACCAAAAGAATAAGTAAGCACAAAACTAATTTAAGGAAAGACATAAGCAGTAAATAAAAAGCATCCCAAAGTTTTGGATTGATTTTACATTACCAAGTTTTTATTAATTACGACAGCATAGGAATAATACTTTAGATAAAAGACAAGAAGAAGGTTGTTCAAGGAAAGATAAAGAAAAAAATTTAATTCAATGAAAAAAAATGAAATGGGAAATCATTGAAAAGGAAAAATCCAAGCTGGGAACTAGTTTTGGGAATACCCCACCAGGAAGAAAAACCAATGGAAAAAAAAAAAATGGATTTGATTAAATTTAAAAAATGAAATCCAGATGGGGACAGTTGACAAAAAATTAAAAGCAAGATTTCAAGGCAAATTAAAAAGAAATGTCAGCTTCAAATCAATGAAAAATTATGAAGGCAAAAAAATTTCAGTCCAGTATCAAAATAAAAAAGTACTGTTAAGGAACTTTAATAAATGATAGCAACTAAAGGAAAAAAAATAGTTCCCTTTAATAAACCAATTTTTTGATGTTTCAACAGCATTCCTTTATGGAAATTTATCAGAAGGAAAAATATATATATTTGGAACAACCCAAATTTGAGATTGGGGGACATACAAGTATAAGCAAAAAATTTAAAAAACCCGGCATTTTGTAATGGCTTACACAAGCACCCCAAAGCATTCTGGAATAAAAGACTGGGTGAAATTTCTTTGAATAGAGAAATCAAATTTGGAAAAAAGTTGTCAGGTATTATATGAAATTACATAAGAAAATTCAAGATGGAATTTAAAAAATATAACTGCCATTTATATGTTGATTTATGGACTAGTTTGCATCAACAAGTTTTCAAGCGCAGAATTGCAGGAAAATTTTAGAAAGAATTAAAAAAAAAACGCAAAAAACATTATTTTTTAGAATTTGAAGTTTGAAGAACTGATTGTTCAAATGGAAAAAATTATGATTCATTGCTAAAAAAAAAAGGGATTATAAAGGAATTTTGTTGGAAATTTGCAATGCAGTGTCAACACCCATTTTAAAGGAAAATGTACCAACCATGCATTGAATCCAGGGTGAGCAGTTTTCCCCTACAAATCCAGCAATAAGAACCTCTTTCTATATCTTTTGCAACAGCAAAACAAAGGTGACCAGATAAGCATTTGGCTGTTAAAAACTCTTTGGCCAAAGAAAGTAGGAAAAAAATCCCATCAATAGAAAAGGACTTATTGCAAAAAGTTAAAAAAAAGTAAAGTTGCCGCAAGATAACTTTTTCAGTTAAAGTAGCAAAAAGATAATGAGGAAAGAAAGCTGAAAGCAATTTTTTTTCCTGAAAGCGTAATTTTGAATTTTGCAGAATTCAGCTGGGATAAAAAAACAGGGCATTTTCAACAAACTGGAATTGTTTGTTTAAGCGTGGAGAAAGCAAATTCATGGAAATCAAGAGCAAAGTTCGAGTTTGCTATTTCCAAACAAACCAGAAAGCTTGAAATTATGCAGGGGCAAGTGAAAAAGAAAAAAAACAAAAAAAAGAAATTGTTGTGCTTTCCAACAAATGGGAAGGAAAATTTACAAGAGGTTTAATGAAACAGTAGCTATGGATTTGGGACAAATTGAAGAAGCTTATTAAAACTCTTTCAGGAGTTGACTACGTTTTTCATTAGAAGATTCAGATGAGAATATTTCAACTTAAGAAAAAGTTCCAAAAAGATGAATAAGAAAATTACTCAAAAAATAGCAGTTTTGAATCAAAAAACTTTTGCAGATGGACTCAACCAAAGCTTACATCAACCAAAATAATAATGGCCTTGGAAACAGGAAAATTGGGAATGGACCCCAACCCAACGTGCAAGGGAAATAAAACCAATAAATGGGATTATGTTGAAAAAAATAGTGTTTATTCTATGGGGAAAAAAAAATTATATTTTTTATGTATTTTTTTTTGTGCTTTTAACTTTCCAAGTAAGAAGTATAAATTCTTGCAACAATGGCCATATTTAACTAATTGTATTTCATTATCTTTTTTTTTATTGTTTTTATAGGTTCAAACGTTGATTTGATTTTAATTTAAAAACATTCCCTCATTAATCATAGTTTAGTATTTTTAGGTAGGTTTCTAGAAACCTTTAAAATTTTTCCACATTCAAAATAATTTGCCTGCTAGGCCATCTTTTCATTTTCTCCTGCTTTCTTCAAGTTTTCATTGGTCCTTGGGGTTCATTTCTTAGCCCAAAATTCAGCGAAAAAATGTTTCTACCAGAATTTACAAAGCCCTTTCTTAGGATAAAGGTTAATAAAAAAAATTCTTAAAAAAAACCCTATAGGTTCCAAAAAAAACCAATTTCAATTCCCCTCAAGCACAAAATTAGTAAATTTTATTCTAAGTTTCAATAGAAGAGTTTAGGATAAAACAAAAAATAAAGATAAATATACAGTTTATGTAAAAAGGACTTGTGGGAGGAAGTTTAATTTTTGTTACAAGAGCAAAACCAAAAAGGATTACAAATATTAATAAAAAAATATTTAATATAATGGAAATCGACCCCCCCTCATCCTGGTTTCATAAATGAGAGTTGTGTATCAATTCAGAACAATGTCGATAAAAATTCGCTACATCTTCGTTTGAAAAAATTTAAATATATTCTCCAATTCAAGCCCCCTCAAAAAAAAAAAAAAACTATTAGGTCCATTTGACTTGAATCGTTCTTAGAAGCTTATAAGATGTGGTTCTTTTGAGGTGCAAATGGAAAACTAGAAGTTTTGCTTTATAAAAACTTTCATTCAAAATTTAGAAGTTCCTTAAAAGGATTACAGAAAAAAAAAAAAAATTAAAATAATCCATTTAAAATTTCTACTTCTTTTAAAGCCGAATTAACAATGGTATGCATAGAACTCTGGGACAAAATCCTTTCTATTAAGTGGGGACAATAAATTATAATAAAGGCCCTTTTGAACTTTCTAAGATAAGAGTTTTTAAAACGAAAAGCTTTAAATTTTAATGAAAATTCATTTTAAAAAAAAATAATTATTCTTAAAAAACCAATAGGATTTGACCCCAAAAAACGATAATGGGACCAAGTTTTTTTTAACTTTTTAAAAGATTATCAGGTCATTAATATATGGGAATTGAAGAGTTTTAAACCTCCAAATATTTCTTGAGGAGTCTTACCAGGATTAGTTAGTTAATTAAAATGCCATATAGTTTATCAAATTTACTTAATGTTAGTAGTTAAAAAAAAAATACTCCCAGCATCATCTCGTCTTTAGAGAAAATAAGTTCAAACAGGCTATTAAATGAATTAATCCAAAAAAAATATTGTTAAAAACGTCAAAAAATTTCAATTAAAGTCAAAATTGCAATTCCAGTCCTCCAATAATTACCTTTTCCAAAATTCAAAAAAAAATAAATATTTGATAATCCTAATTCAATTTAAAAAAAATATGAAAATCAAAAGACAAAAGTCCTAAATTAGGCCGACTCCGATTCTGATTTGTCAAAATAATTTTTAAAATACTTTCATTTCATGTATTTAGTTAGAAGAAATTGAAAAACATGCATTCTTTTTATTTTCGATGTAATATAAAAAAAAAAAAGGATTATTTCAAAAAATTTTATGTTAAGTTTTCACCCAAGGGTCAGTGAGGGAACCCAATTTGCCAATTTATTAAACCGTAATGGATTAAAGAATTAAAAAAGATGTCATAAGATAAAATCTATGCAGGCAAATGTTCAATCTCTAAAAACATCGCAGATCCAGTTCCCTGTACCTCACTTAAAGGAGCAAACAAATCTTTCAGGTTGCAAAAAGTTTGCAATAAAAAAAGAAATTATTATTACTGGTCTTGTAAGCAAAAAGAAAAGTTCCTCTCCACAAATTTATTTGTTCTAGCTATAAGCCAAAAAAGTACCCAAACAAATTTATTTAAGAATTGGCATAGTTAAAAGTTTTCGCTTTCGTTTCGATGGCCAGTCGAAAACTGTGGGTTCACAAGAGAATCCTACCTTTTCTTAAAAGAGTGCTTTGAACAAAAACTCCAATATACTGTATGAAATTACATCAAGGCACTCAATTACATATATAAACTTATTAGTGTTACCACCCCACATGAAAGAAGACTTTGCTTGATGTATATTATGACCAGTATTGTTCACTCTTCTTCCTTAGTTGATTGGCGGATCTTCAATTAAAAGTTATGAGATTTAATTTCCATAATTTCAGCTTAAAATTAATTAAAGGAATGATCTAACAAAATTGCTGATTTCGGCATTTTAAAAAGAGGCTTAATAAAAAACTATTTTTTGATGAAGCCCTAAATAGGCATTAGATTAAATAGGTATTTTCCCTTCAAAAACAGAATTGATTAAATATGAGGGAATTCTGCTTTTAAGTTTAAAATGTATTATTATTCCATTGAAAATAATTACTAATATTATACGAGTATTTCAGGATGAATTTGGCCCTAGCTTCCAATTTTTCAAAAATTCAAAATTTTTCATAAATCATGTCCAAAATCAAAAAAAATCATTGCAAGTAAAACCATATTGGTTAAAATTGCCAGTCTTTTACCCACCCTTGTACCATCTTTATTTTAATCCTAAGGGGGCAGTGCGCTCTAGCTTGCGCCCGGGCGCAAAATGGCACCCATAGCTTTTTCGGGTCTTGGGCACCGGTGTTGTCGTAGTTAAAAAACATTTTAAAAAATATGTAAAGTATTTAAAAATCTGCACAATAGCAAACTTGGTTCAAACCCTGGGACCATTGTAATAGAATATTATAATAGAATATAATAATATTTATAAATATATAATAATTATATATATAATATATATAATAATATTATATTATATATATATAATATATAATATATATAATATATATATATATAATAATATAATATATATAATATATAATATTATATTTATTATATATATGATAAGCTGGAATTCCCACTCTAGGTTTATATAAAAACATAATCCATGCAAAGAAAATAAAAATTAAGGAGATTACGCCCTTAAAAAGCTCCAAAACTATTATATGCTCACCCACCCACCTAGCATTCCCTTCTGAAGCTATCGAACATTCTGAATGCGCGAAATGGGAAAATCCGCATTTAAAAAAAAAAATTAAAAAAACACTAAACAATTACAAGGAATTGTGGCCAAATCATACAAAAAAAAAACAAATTTATGAAACAAAAAATGACAAGAAAAAAAATTTGCGGGGAAATTTAAAAAAATAATATTTAAGCGCAAGGGGCAAAAAAGTAAGCAATGATTGGCCCGACTTAAACTAGGGGCTTAGGTCGGGAGGCCCGCAAATAGTTAAGCAGAAGAGAGTATTTTTCAAGGCCAAAATCGGGCTAGAAGTTAGGCACCTAGAAAGCCTTACAACAAAACAATAAAAAACCACCACATTAAGTGTTTTCATGCATTTGCCATTAAATTCCGGCAGTAAAGGCTTAAGTAAAAACGGTTCAAGCAAATATTAGGCCAAAAAACTGGGTTAAGGCCTAAGTGTAAAGGGAGGAAAAAACAGGTGAAGATTAAGAGTTGCATGGTATTCTTTAAGTATTTAATGTTGGAAATACAGCTCTGGATAGTACCTTTATTTCCGCCACAACAACCCAGACGGCTTGTGGTTTTACGTTAACAGCCCAAAAGATCTAAGCTGGTATTAGTAGTTGCCATAGGTAAACAGCCCAAAAATTAAAGGAATTAGAAAACATTTTTAAATATATTAATTTAACACCAAAAATATAAGTAAATAGAGGTCGCATTAGGACCGTATTTAACTATATCTTAAAACCCCAAAAAGCGGCTGTGGTTACGTACAGGCCCAAAGAGAGGCTAAGCTGGGTAAATAGTAGGCAATGACTAAAATGTCATTAAATTTATTATCCAGTAAGAATTTTATTTTTGAGACAATCTTATCTAGCAGTCGCATAGATTGGTATTTACTATATCTAACCCAGAGCGGGCTTATGGGTTACATACAGGCTTAACGAGAGGTGGCGACTGTAGTGCAGTAGGGTCACAGCAAATCCTCTCTCATCTTCTCTCTCTCTCTCTCTCTCTCTCTCTTCTCTCTCTCCTCTCTCTCTCTCTCTCTGCTCTCTCTCTCTGCTCATCTCTCTCTTCTCTCTAGTCAAAAAAGTTACAACAACATAGGCAAATTTTTATATATGTATATAGGTGTCTGTGTGAGACTCATACCAAATGTAATGCTGATTTCATGCGAATAGTATATTAGGAGGATCCCTTCCTGCCTGTTATGCAATATACAGAAACAGCTCCTCCAAACTAATAAATCTTTTGTACTGTGTGGACTTCATATCAAATGTAATGCTGCTTTTTTTAAATTGGGGGCGGGGGAAAATGTATATCGGGGAGGATCCTTTTCCTGCCTGTATATGCATATACTTAAAACAGCTCCTCCCAAACTAATAATCATTTGTGCTACTATTCTACATAGCTTCAGATTTGCGTAGAATTCGTTCCTGCAGAATGCTGATTCATAAGTGAAATTAGTAATAACTAGCAATACCCTGTGTCTAATGCCTTGTTGTTTTGTTTCTTTAGGACCAGGGGTCCAACCCTTAACTTGTGAATTTACTGTAGAAAATAAACTTGTAAAAAAAATATATATTATTCCCAAAACCTTATATTTCCCTCCAGCTTCATATATATATATTATATATATAATATAAGATATAATATATTATATATATAATAATATATATATACTCTAGAGTGATATATATATATAATATACTTATACATATATATTATTATATATTACTATATATATATATATATATATAATAATAATATTATATATGATATTTATAATCATTTCCACAATAATATTAAAATCAGAAACAGAAAATTTTTTATCCTTTCAGTTACTCTTCGATTGAAAAATTGAAAAAAAACATCAATCGATAGCTAAAGTTATATCTCTATATATATATATTTAAATATTTTAATGCATGTTTTTTTTATGGTTTAAACCATTGGTTTGTTTTATGTGGTTTAATACCTGTTTAAACCAGGCTGCGGAAGCCGAGCCGTAAGCCGCGGGCCGGAGGCCGTGAGCCGCAAGGTTTTGGTTGGAGGCGGAGCCGGAGCCGGAGGCGAAATTTTTTGAGAGGCTGGAACCGGCAGCCAGGAGCCGGAGCGAAATCTTTGGCTGAGCCGGAGCGGAGTCTGTATCTATAATTTTCGAGACTTGGAGCCGGAGCCGGAGTCGCAGCCGCAAAAAAAGAGGCTGCTCCGGCTTTGTATAGGTTTATATTATATAATCTTTTATTTTTAATACAGGTTTTACATATTATTATATATATATATATATATATATAATATATATTATATATATTTATTATATAATATATATATATATATATTTTTAGTATATATAATAATTTATATATAAATATATATATATATAATATAGATATATATATATATATATAATATATATAAATAATAACAATATATATATTATATTATATATATTATATATATATATATATATAATATATATATATATATATTTATATATATATATTAATTTTATATATATATATATAATATATATTATTATAATATATATATATAAGAATATAATATTATATATTATATAATGTGTAATATTATAGGTATATATATATATATATATTAATATATATATAATATATATATATAATATTATTATATAATATATTGTTATATATATTAATTTTTAGAAGATCACCTCCAATCCTTAGATAGTTCAATAGTTGGACATTTGAGTTAAAGTGTATTTTATTAAAGAAAAAGGATATATAATTATATATAATATTATATATATAATATAATAATAATATATATACTAATATATTAATATAAATATATATATTATATTATTTTATAATATATATAATATATATATATTGGCTATTTATAAGTGGTTGACTCCAGGAGCGAAAATCAATAATTAATGGATCTTTTTATTTAATTAATTTTAGGGTTAAATACATTAAATTTTTGAGTAACCTAACCTAATCAACCTCACCTAACTTATCCTAACCTAATATATATATTATATAACCTAAATATCCTACCCTAATTTTAACGGAGTCACCACTTATAAATGTCCATATATATATTATATATATATATATTAATATATATATAAATATAGTTATATATATATAATATATATTTATAGTCATGTAATATATATATAATATATAATATTCTCTTTCAGAATATGCTTATGTTTATTTATTGTTCAAAACTAAAAAAGGTTCTATACCTTCTATAGAGTAACTTTAATTAATTAAGTTTATCAATAGAAAAATCATGTCAACTAAATCAAATCGAAAACACCTCATGTACTTGAATATTTTACTCGCTTTGAAGATAAAAGTACTTACATTTGCCAATATAAGATAGTTAATACAGTTGATGGGAAACGGTCAGTTCGATCATGCTTAAAAGAGTTTATCGAACCACCAGTCATTGGGGTCATAATACATCTACTGGATACTTTAAATTAATGCGACGTTTATATATTTCTGCAATTGTCAAAAAGAAAAGTGAAGCAAAAGCTGTTCAGGATAAACCTTTATTTTTAAAAATCAGAATAAGTATATACTTTTTTTAATTGTCAAAAACTTGTTCTGTCTATGTCGAGTGAAAGATTTAAAATATAATTAATTATAATGGTTGTTAAAGATAGTTACCAATTAGGTTTTTGTTTGCTGGATGTCCCTTTAGATTGGGAAAATATTAGTAAAATACTTCTTGCAGAAGCGGATAAGCAAAAAAAATAACCTAAAACAGTTACTGCAGAAGCGGATAAGCAAAAAATAAACTTAAAAATTTAAAAATGACTACAAATCACGGGATCGTTAAATTATTGCTATTAAATATTATATATTGTGGGCGTAGATAAAACAATATTAATAATACGTTAGCAGTAAGAGTACCAAAACGCAACATTTCCAATAACTAATACTATATCTCAAGGAATTTGTTATTGAGCGTTTTTAAAGAATTCAAATAATAAGAGGCAAGTATTCTAGCTTAGTTACGGATAGCACATAAATATGTAGTGAAATATAGATGAAAATTAAATTAATAATTTTTAGTCCATCGGGCAAGTGCTGTAGCTGGTAAAATATGTAGATATTGAACTTTATTTAATTATTGATAAATTTAATTCATTCTCTCCTGTCTACCTTGAAAAAATTCTTGAGAAGACTATGTTACGAGGACATTATACATTTCTACACATAGAATAGTGGGTGATAGTCATGACTTATTTATAATGCAGGCTCTATGTAATGTGTCTACTCGCAATACTCATAGCTCAAGTAAATCTATAAGCTCAAGAGCGTAAACAAACTGCAAAAAGCAACGTAATACCCAATATATTAAAGAAGTTCATAAAGGCGTCAGTGAGTGAAAAAGGATACAAATAAAGCAGATAGAATAAGCAAACATTATTGATAAAACAAAAAATATTATTGTCGGCCATTCTTTGTTGTCCACAGTTCAGTATCTCCTCAGAACCTGAAACGATTATTAAAAACTAGGAATTGCTTACTTTGGTTGAAACTAGGACTTAAGATGAATAAATACTATCGTGAAAAATCTGTTCAGGTCGAGTCAATTTTTCAGCTAAGTTTACAGGTAATTCCTCCCTATGTGGTATCTTGTCAGGATGAAGAGGTTAAAATTTGACTTATATTCAGAAAAATAGCAGAACTGGAAATCAGAACAATCTACCTAAGTAAAAACCCTTTAACCTATAAAAATCCTTTTGAAATATATATATATAAGCTT
>JABUQX010082814.1:0-7500 GCA_015478945.1 Trachelipus rathkii | reverse complement strand
TTCTGGGTTATATATAGAATGTTAAGCGTAAGTTATCGTAAAATCTACAGTAAATGTATTATATTACTTATAGTGGTAATAATGCCTTTACTTTATATATATGAGTCACTATAATTGATTTTTTATTAATCATATATATAAAATATATAAATAATAATGATATAAATAATTATATAGTAGGACGGTATATCTTCTAACATATATTTAATACCAATATATATTATATATATTCAATATATTAGAAAGTACATTAGTAAAGTACGGTGATACGTGGAGAAAGCACAAAAAATATAATTGATTCTTTAATTTTATTTTATATAGATAGGTATTAAAAAATGGAATTATTTTAGTTATTTTAAATTTGCGCCATTAAATATCGTTCCCTGATGATGGCTATGAATACATCTGCAATTGGAAGTTAAGCATTTTACCCTATTATTATTTATATTTTATTAAGAGGATATTCTAATAGAATACCTGAGAATTGATGTTTGAAACATTTAACTATAATATCAAGTTATACATCTAGTTTAAACAATATATATCCACTTCTTATTATTTAGTTTACAGGGTGGATATTTAACTATTGATTATATATATATATATATATTATGTAAATTTTTATATTTATATATATAAATATATACTATAATTATAACCTATATTAATAGGTTTATATATATTATATATACTCTATATATTACCCTATTAAGCATAAGGGCAGCGTTCTCACCTACCAGTAATATTATATATATATACATAATATTTTCGACGTTTATTACTTGCGTTATTTGTGTTTTTTATCTCGTTTATCTTCATTATATATAATATAATGTATAGTGTGTAATGAAAGGCGTAATTGATTTAATGGTTAATTTTTTTCTATTCTTTATATATCATATCTCCAATTATCCAATTAATTCTCTTTTTTTTTTCATATATCACTATACTTATATTTAACATAATACTTAAAAGTATCTAGGTATCATATTATATTTATATACTACTAAATATTACTATCTTTCTCTAGTTGTTTTCAGACAAAAAAATTATGTGGGTACTCACTTATCAGTAGTTATTTACTATCACGTATATAAGTGATTATCTAAATATATAGGGCAAGATTAGAACCCATATATATCTTCTATATATATAAACTTATGTACTCATAAAATTATATAAATAAGTATTATATATATATATATATAATATACATATATATATATAATATATACATATTTATTCTCTGGGAGTAAAGTATATTATGAATATATAATATTAAAATATACTATACTATACAACGATGCAGCTGTTAAGCCGAGTCTAGGCCCTACATAAATACGGGACTGGCAGTATCGCACTAAAGTATAGTGAATAATTAACTGTAGGATCACTCATATGACAATAGAGTTATATAAATAGTTATATTACATTCTGATAAAATAAAGTCTACTTTATTTATTATATAATACATATCAAATTATAAAAATAATTTATTATTAAATTTGGATATAAACTTTATTATAGAGAAATTTTAGTTATTTGTATGTTTTTTAATCGAGCTATTCGGTTATATGATGTTGGTAACGATAGTAGTAAGGGAACTATTTTATTAGAAATACTTATTATTGCATAATGAATGAACTTCCATCACTATGAAGTCAATGAATTATTAAGAGGCGATAAATAAAGATGTCCTACTTCCAAGATATTTTTACAGTTAACATAGATACTATAATAAATTAATAGTTATATTATACTACTGCGGAAAATAATTTTGATATAGCATAAACTAGAAGTTAAAAAATTTATTGAAACTTATATAGTTTTTGACGCTGAATCCATGCTAAAATTAGTAATATTATGAAAAGTTTCATTATTTTTGTTTTTACAATTAATTTTATATTATAGATTTTTATTTGGTTTTCAATCTTGATATAATATGGATTAAAATATAGTTTGTTAATGATTTAATTATTTATTAATTATTATAAATTATTATTATATTTTTATGATATTATTTTTATTATTATTTATTTTATTATTTATTATAATTTAAGGTCTATTCTATGTTATGTGTTATTATCATAATTAATTTCTTGTTAATGAAAAATATAAATTATTATTATATTATATTATTTTATTTTATAATTACTTCTTAATTTTTTTTTATTAGTTATTATTTTATTTATGTTTTTAGCTATAGAAGATATGTGAGAGTTTGGATAATTATTCGAAAAGTACCTATTTAATAATGATATCAAAGACTTATATCTGTTCTTACATATCTTTCATCCTACTTCATCTACTATATATATATATCAGTATATATATATATATATATATATTTAATAGGAGTAGTTTTGTACCTCGGAACTGAAATTTTTGTCAGTTCCGGCGTGAATAGCTGGAAATTTAACTGGAATCACAGAAAATTACCTGCACTATGGAGTGTCCGGGCCGACCGGAATTTCTTTATTAATATACGTTCACTATTTATAACTAATAAAGAAATGATAAAAAAAAAAATACTTTATTTAATATATATAAACATTATCAACACTATTTAAAGAAGCTAGACCCAAAGCTCATACTTATAATGCGTAATTAAAGGTTAATTATAATTTATAGTGAGGGTAATAAGGTGAAGAGAGTCTCTTAGTTTATATTTCTAAGAACTTATAGGTAGAAATCTTACCGAAAGTAGCTCAATATAAGATCCAATAAGTATGTGAAATAACGATGAGAGTTTGAGTAAGTGTTTCCTCCCCAATATAAAGTAATTAATTGGGCTAATATTAATGACCCCAACATTTTAACAGTAACAGTTATTACGAATTTATTGTCTGTCAATTGTAAGTAAATCCGGTAGCCCATTTCACAGTTCACAGAAGGTATAGAGGATTATCATTAATAGTATATTTTATTAGCCTCATCTTCATAAAACCAAAAATATCTCTATATTCTATTGATACATAAATAACTCTATCTTTTGTAGAGAATTTATATAAGAGTACCATAACATTCTTATACAGGACATATTGAGCGAGAATCAAGCAGTGTATTACCGAGTAGGTTATTCTCAGGATTGTACAGATATTCATTTCTTTCAGAAACTCATATAGAGAGACTAATAATATTCTAAAAACGCACTTTATTTTCCTAATCATTCTCTTCTTAGGGTACCTGTCCCATACCACTTCTCTAAATTCTCCTCAACTCTAACTTCATCGAATTAACCTGCATAACATGATGTAAAATTTACTTATTGATGAGTTTGGCTCCACTTCCTAACATCATCATTCATCCTTCTGGTGTAAACTGCTTTAAACTCGCTTCTCTTCCTTGAATCATAAACTTCCCTAGCATGATTGCATGACCAGTGTGGCTTAGCTTTGGAATGGAATGAACAAGATAGACTTCATTTCTCATTTTTTTTCTAATTTTTGTCCTTTCATTTTCCCCTTAAGAATAAGTTCAATAGGTTTAGATTAGCTTAGAGTTTCATCCAGGTAAAATTACCAAACGTTCTCAGATCTCCAAAAATTGCTTCGTGGAACAATTTGTATCGTGAATCACAGGTTGAGAACCGTTACTCAGAATAACAAATATCAAAGTTATTATAAGTTTATTAATTGTTAGTTGCACAGTACTAGTATTATTATAGCTATATAGGTTATCTATAATACTGTTTTACTGTTTTTACTTTTTCACTTTTAATACTGATGTTAACAACTCAAAATTAAAGAATTAATCTTTATCTGGTTTTAAAGTAAACCAAGCACAATAATGTGAAAGAAATTAACAAATTAACTTTACAACACAACATATTATATCATCAGATATTTTTATAATAATATCATATATTGTGAGATCCTCTCATATCAATATTCTCAATTAATAATTCTAGAGTGATCGACAGCAGATATATAAGGAAGAGCTGAAGAAGTGCATTAGAGTTTTTATAGATTTATGAAGTATATGATAGGTAGAAGTGAAATAATAGTGCAAGATTATATCACTTACTATATATCTAATTTTATAATCACAAAAAAGAAAATTAGATTCTTACAATAACTTAATAAGTAGACCCAATTATATATTTACTAACTGGACTATATTATATTTTTCAATGAAATAAAGAGTTAAATTGATGTAGAAAATGTGAATGCTTGAATGAAAGAAATTATATAAAATAATGGGTTATGAGTGGAAAGTGATAAAAGTAGTAGCAGTACAGAAGAGGTTCATAGCGATAAGTCATTGTTCAAACAGTCTTATCTACACTAAACATCATTAAGTGATTTTTGTACAAGTATACATCAAATCTCGGTGCTATTAGTAAAAATAAGTTATAAGTGTCAGTCCTAAAACTTATACTTTCTGCTCTCTATAAGTGTTTGCTGAGAAGTTGCTCGGAGATGAAATTAGTTACAGCCGATGTTCAAGTTTAGTCTGTGTAAATAAGTGAGTGAGAACAAAAAAAGAAAACATAAATCAGTGCTTATATCTCTAAAATGTGAAATTCTAATCATAATCTTTTTATTTAACCCAGGTGAGAAAATATATCAATTTTCCATATATATCTGTGCTTCTTCTTTAGGTATACAGTAAGTATATTCCTCACTTGTTGAAATTACGTGTACAATACTACATTTCCCCATCACTCAATCTCTCTTCTTACTAGCTCCTTCTCATTAATAACTAACTCTCCTCTCTTTAAATATCTCAAGAAATAATTATTTTCTATTTTCAGCAAGCCAGATATACTCTATATTTGTAGGGCAGTAAATACTGTATTTAAAAAATATATCGCTCCACTCAATACTTGCTTACGAACAGTTTCTCTTCTATCTCTATCACTTACCATAATCCCAGCTCTAACTATCTTCATAACTCCAGTGCATGTCTATACGTAAAACGTTTAACCTTTCTCAAATATACATTCATTATCTGATAAAGGTAATTTTTTTAATCCAATATCACTTCAATAATCTAATTATCTACTTAATCTTACTTTATATAAATTATATACAAACTATAATATAGATAATTTATATTATTATTATGTATAAATAATTTAAATATATTTAAGAGTTCGTAATATTAATATATATACATATTATTTTATCTCTAAGGATGTTAGTGACCTATATATATACTTATTAATATATATATATTTTATGTAATTTAATTAATATATAGCCTGATTAAGTCGTTTCCGGTTTGTGGTTATTGAGAATGCTTGATGAACCTTTAATATTATATTTAATATATCATGGCCTTGGGTCATTCACATAATTGAATATTTAGGTATTTAATATTTAATTTACAGTAAAGTATTAAGAAACTAATAATTTTATACTATTTATATCTATATATATATAATATATATCTAATATGAGTGCATATCTATATTAATTAACCATCTTACAAAGTAATAATTATAAATATATAATATAGTAGCAATATTATATATTACATATATAGGAAATATACACGCTTAAGAATAATAATTAAAATGTAACGATGATAGTTAATAGAAATGCTATTTATTATTATTATATTATATATTATATTATTATATATATATATTAGTTATTAATATATATTATAATGTATAATACTAATAATATATAATATAGATATTTATATAAATTAATATATATATATATATATCTACTATATGTCTTAACATCAGTATTATTTAGTATGCTACTATTATCTATCCCTTCTATCACTTTATCTCTTATTGCTATAGTAATCAATATATTAATTACTAATACTTTTATAGTATATGACATAGTCTTACATATAATATTATCATTTCGGTATAACTTTCATGAGTTATAGCGATGATCCAAATTTTTCTCATGTGAGAAATATCAACACTTTTCGCCTCTTTATCATTAATTTTCCTCTTATGACCCTCCTTTAGTATCATGTCGTATCTACTAATTTTACAAACGAACAGGCAGCCTAAGAATATTCATATATAATTAAAAATCTGAATTTTACTAGCTAATTAAATACTTATAATATATATATTTAAGTGTTATTTATTAATATAATAATATTAATAATTTAATAGATATATTATATTAATTTTGGCTCAAATTAAATTTAGAATATTTATATGATAGTTATATCTATATATAGTCTCTATAATTTTGATAGGTGTTTGGGATATTAACTAATAATTATTTATTATAGAATAATAATGTAGGTATGTGATACCACATAGTTGGAGAAATAACTATTGTTACAACGATATATGGATGCTCATGGTTTATTATTAATTAATCTTCTAACTAGTGGACTCGGAATTTTATTTACCATACAAGTATAATTTTAGTTATCCTCTGTTTCCGGCATCGAGAAAACTACGCTAAAACCGGGTACAAAACAATTGTTACAAATTTCCGAGCGCTCGGAATGGACCTACCGGAAGCCTTGCGGGAGCACTGAAAATTACCCAGGCTTATTTCATAACACGTGAAATGAAGAGCAATACTACATTATGCCAATCTCATAGATCTTAGGATACTGTTAATGTTATATTATTATATATATATTGTTAATAATAATTAATATATATTACTATTTTATAGTATATATAATATTATTTTAAGATTAATATAATTATATATATATTTATTAATCTATATCTTATATATATAATATATAGTATTATATACATATTATTTATTTAAGAATTAAGGTCTAATATCGCTCAGTATTAGAGTATTATCCCTATACAGTATTATATAGGCTTGTGACAAATAACACTAGAGTTATTTTTTTTTAAAATTTTTTTTTTTTTATAAGAAAAAAAATACGTTTTTTTTTTTTAATAATACCCATAATCCGGATATTTTAGTTGTTATTTATTAAATTACCTCTTTATATATACATTGATATTATTAAAAGAGGTTTTAAAATAGCAAAAACGTTCTAGGCCTAAATATCAATAATATAATACGGATTTATATATATACAGTGTAGTGTTATATATATATATATATATATGATATTATTAATTTGAATATTATTATATATAATATAATTAAAATAGTATATTATATTATAAAATATATAATTATATAATATATATATATATGAATATATATATATCATTAATATTAATACTATATAATTAATTATAATTATATTAATATATATATTTTTATAATTAAATATTATAATATTATAGTATATTTTTAATTATATATATTAATATATATATAATAATATGATATATATATATTATTATAATTATTATATATATATTAATTATAATATAATATATATATATAATATTAATATATATAATTATATATATAATATTAATATTAAATAACTAATATATATGTGATTATTATTAAGATGGCGCACAAAGAACCGCGAGAAAGTTGTAAGCAACTTAAAAAACTTTGCCAGAGTAGATCAATCCAACAAATATAATAAGTATTGCATTACTTTATGTATTATATTATATTA
>JABUQX010082813.1:0-28907 GCA_015478945.1 Trachelipus rathkii | reverse complement strand
ATAAAATACGATGATTTGTATACTAATGTATAAAGATCAAATTATTGAAGAGAATATCAATATTGAGCTTACTATTAACCGAGGTATGACTTAAGAATATTTCTTCGATGAGATATCGAATGTTCGCTCTTAAATATGATAGTACTGCACTAAATCTGTGAGTTGCAATCGTATTCGCATGTATCATTGAAAAGCAGTATAGTGAGTGTAGATACCTTCTAAGTAAGTATGGTCAATAATGAGGCAAGAATGGAAAGGTGGAGCTCTATTAACCACATCTGGCTCGAGAGCATTTTTATATAGGATAATGTAATGAGACGGATTTTTTAGAGTGCAACGGTTAGTGATATAGTTTTTGGACTGAGCTCTTGAAGGTATCTCTGTTAAATAAGGGCTATTGAGGTTATATTATACTCTCAATAGAGGTTTGTTATGTTTGTTATACCTAAACTAAATTATATTTTATTGCGGCATATATTATATTGGTGGATAAAATTATGTCAAAACAGTTCTGAATAAGAATCGTATAATATATGTGATCTGTGTTCATGTATTATGGTTGATGGTTGTAGTTATTAGTGAAGTTTATTTGATAGTACGTATTACTGGTACAATGTTGACGTTATTTGACCGAGGTAAGCTTAATCTATCACGCCTAATGACTATATAATCTATAGTATATTGTTATATTTAAGTTATATATGTAGATAACTTTGTAGTAGAGTGAGTAGAGTGTGGAGTATCTGTAATATAGGTATACTAGTGATATATTTGAGAGTGATAGTAGTACTATAGGTAGTATTTGATTAGATATATATTTATGAGTGTCTCATATATTACTTATTATAGTCTATATATAACATAATTATTATAGTAATATATACCAGTAGGCGAAGGTTCTCTATAAGTATTGATTTTAATTAAATATTATATTAAATAAATAATATATTTGTTATATTAGTATGAGTCGTTTATTAAAGTTTAAAAGAGAATATAGAAGGTTTGATCTAATAGTGAAAACGGAGTTGAAGACGATAATTATATATAGGTGTTAGGTTGATTTGGATTTATATACTATAGTATTAATTTTAATTTGTCTATTATGTGTGTAATTAAATTATATATTAATATATTATAATTTAATAATAACTTACTGTATCATATATTATTAATTATACTAATACCATTTATCTGTCCTGTGTATAATACTATTATCATATATTGAGTATTTACAGAGGTAGTTGTAATTCTATAATTTGAAGTTATTGATATAGGGTTTATATTGTAACTTATTTGCTTATATCTTAATTAGTTACGCTTATATAAATTACATTTAATTATAATATATAATATATATATATAATATTAATATATATATATTATATAAATATCATATATATATTTAATATGTTATTTGTAAATATAATTAATTATATATTTATAGATTACCAGTGATGATATAGTTTAGTAAGTGAAGGTATATACTAGTAAGTCATGTAGAGTTCTGAGATTTGCTATATATGAATATATAATTAACTTTTTTTGATGTGAGTTTCTGAATTTTTTATAAGGGGATCTCCTAGTAACTTATTAGGTACGATCTATTTCAGGGTAAGAGTGTGTCTGAGTACATTAATATATATAAATAAGTATTACTTATATTAGAGTGATTATAAATAACTGGATTTTAAATGATTGTTTATTAGAATTATTAATATTTGAACTGGCATCTGCATTTGTGTTTGAATTTATATTACAACTTTTTCATTAAAAAATTTTATTAATATGTGTTATTATGTTCGTGGTTTGTTGGCGGAATATTGTTTGGTTATTGACCTTCAATTTAATCATTTTTACTTTAATTAAGTCATAATAAGATAATTACTTCGATTATTTTTGAAGATATAGGTAAGAATACTAACCTAGCTCAGAATAAATAAATATTTTAATAGAGATGACTTGTGTTTCAATTATTAGTTCATAAATAACGATGTACTATGTGGAGGCGGCGGAATCGTAAAAGTTGAACTGATTGTTTTATTAGTAGGCTATCTACATGATACGTGTAATTTTGAGTATTCTTGACATATATTCTATATGAGTGATATTGAAAGATATTTTAAACAGCCGGTTCGCATAAGGATGTATTTATCTTGTTTATATAGAGTTATATTGATATAATTGATCTATGGATATTACTCGTCTTATTGCGTATGTAATGATAGCCCAGCGAAAGAGTGTGTGTGTGCCACACGATACTCGTAGAAATTAGCTAATTCTATATACTATTATAACATAATGACACAATAACTTTTATATATATATATTAAATATTATTTAATATAGTATTTACAATTTGTTATTATTCATTTAATCTATATTAATTAATATTATTATATATATATTATATTATTAGTATCATATAATATATTATTCTAATCTTGAATGAATCTTATTATTTAATATTTATAATATAATTATAATTTTAGTAATTATATTTAACTAAGCTATTAGGCGTGGTTCTCATTTATTCTGATATATCTAAATCCGATATACTGTGCTGGATCATTCATTTTTGTAATCTTATTTCGGTGTAATGTTTATTTATTATAGTCTCAATTGTATAGTTTATTTATAATAAAAAAATAAATGAGAAAGATAATAAATAATATATAAGAAATTTTTTATTACCATTTTTACAATATAATTAGAACCAAATCTGAATAAGTTCTGGAAATCTATAATGTATATATATAGTATTAGGTACGTGAATACGAGGTAGTATTAAGTAGTTATGACTAAGTTTATTATTACTATATGATATATGATATACTGAGTTATTTTTAATTAAGCCTATTCTGGTGTAGGGGTTTTTAGTTAGTTATTAGAGATAAATTATATAAGTTAGAACCATTATTATTCGATGTCGCGTCGTAGAGGTTAAGCGCCTACCGAGCGAGTACACCGATATCGCCTGTTTGTGAAATGGGGTACACGACCTCTTACTTCTAACGGCCTTTTACTATGTGTGATCGGTCTAAGGAGAGAGAGGGCAATTTGGGCAGATGGCTCTCGTGAACTAGTTGAGGTGCACAGATATGACGCGTTTTCAGAGCACAAATTGTGATCACTACATTTGGATTTACGTAGTAACCGGTGTGACATGATCATTAGTTCACCCGCCCGGTAGAGGTGTGCCTGGACTCTTTCTCGGGGTCTAAACTGATTATCGAACAATTGCGTTATGAAGGGTGAAAGGAGTTTTGTGAGGATAGCATGACGATATACTGAGTAATTTTTCGAGAGATTTCGTGATGGGGTAATGAGTTTCTGGGGTAGAGTCAATCGTGGTAATTCCAGATGACTGTCGGTAGGTGTTGTGGCATGTCGGTCAATCGGATCCTAGCTGGGCGCGGCAGTGGGGGTGTCGCTTGGAGAATATAGTCCTGGTATATGATTAGCATTGGATGATTTAACCGATAATGGTGTCCTTTCTATGGTATATGTTTAATGGTAAGGACCTGTCATAACGATAGGTAGTTGCCGCATATGGAATGGTGGTTTGTTAATAAGTATTTGTTACAATGATCGGTGTTCTGGGGACTTACGATAACTCTTCCTCTACCGCAAAGTAAGTTGTTGTAATTCCTAATTCTTACGAAGCTCTAAAATTGGATCGTAGTTGCAATACAAAGAATAACATGTTGAAAAAAAGGATGATCAGATTCGGGGAGTTCAAGAGACGGAAGAGTCGTGGAGAAAGAGTCTGGAGTAATCATTAGAAGGTTAGTTCGGAGTATACAGCTTGCATAACAACGATTTGAACTGGAGGCCGGTTGTGCGATGGCCTTACGAAAAGTTATTAAAATATAACACATCGTGTTTAGGGAAGTTGTATAATATCAACATAATTATTTTAAGTATGAGGATCGTTGAATTAACGTCGAAAATTAACGAGGGTTATTAAGTTAATTCGGTAAAATTAGTTGTTCAGTGGAGCGGATCTCGGAACAGATTCAAAAGAATGATTGTTCTTCTCTTTTGCTTTTACGGATCCAAAGATGACAAGGGGAAGGAGGAAGGAGGAGGGGCGAGGAGATTGGAAGGAAATAAGAGTACTGAGAAGGAGTAGAATTGGTTACACGTCAATTTTCCGTCGTCGGTGACTGTGCTCGCACGGTGGATTAAGTTGTCTGAAGGTATAGTGTGGAGGAACATGGTCGTTTGTTAGGCCAACTATTCTATCTTTTAATCTGGTTAAGTGTTTTGCTCATTTGATTTTTTCTTTTTAATCATTATCTGATGTTTCAAGTGAAAAAGTTTCAATTCTTTTCTCTCCATAGACATTTTGTATTTGGCGGGCGTGTGTTTTTCGTAATTATTTTTTCATTGTTTTTGATCTTATGAAATAATAGTAAGTTCTTTTGTTCATATTCTTAACATCCTTGTCTTTAGAGGCTGATTATTCTTTTCAAGTTGATTATTAGTCTAGTTAAGTTCTGTATATAAATATTTGTGATGAATACACCCTAAGCAGTAAACTCTAGTGTATTACAATCTTCTTGCCTAACATTATCTTCGATCACCTACGCGCGTGTTTCTTCATTCACATCCTGGCCTGGCGGTCCGACCATTCTTTCTCCAAGCTGGTCGGATTGCTACTAAATTTGGATTCTCTTTTATTGGGTTTCAAATGGTGCACTTGTATGTGATTTTGTTCGAGGCGTAATGATTCTAGTGGTTTGGTATAATAACTTAATTAACTGATGGGTAGAGAGATACTAATAACTGTTTTTAGTTCGAACGACTTGGACAGTTAATAAGATCTATCTATATGGCCGACTGACGTAACAAAGTTCTAGTTGTCACTGCACCACCTTAATTAAGCTTGTATACATTAGCTAAATCGTAATAGATCTGAACCTCACAGAAATACTAATCTTGGTACTAATGACATACTAATACGAGGATTTGAGTACAGACTTGACCTCTACGCTGCATGACGGTATCATTTGTACCGCTCCCGCGCGATGTCGCGCCTTAAGGCGAGCTGACTCTGGATATGTAATAGACAACACACGAATAACATTAACAAAGTTTTCACACGTACAAGACAGTTAAAGTAAGCTACATAGCGATGTTAATCGTTGATGAAAAAGTGTTTTGAGAATCTCATTTTAATTGTCAGCACTAACATGATCGTCCTTTGAAAACACTAAACATATCTAATATTTGGTTCCTATAATCTATGGCTGGTGAGTCATGAGTTCGGATTTATCCTTGTCTGCAGTTGGTCGGATAGGAGTTTGTTTACAGCTAGCAGTTAATCAGTTATCATCATATATGTAATATCATTATGACTCTGTATTCCATCTTCTTTATTCAATCATAGCTAATCAAACTGATATAGTGCTGGGTAACCAAAAGTTCTGTTGTCCGAGGCATCCAAGTGAGATGCAGGGCTTCGAATATGGTCGATCCGAGATTGCAACTGCGTCTTATGTATTTATAATTAGTTGTCCGACAAGGACAAGATGTCTATCGCATTCCTGTACCGCTGTTGTAAACTTCTGAGTTTATAGTAGGAATAAACTGCTGTACATTTAACTAAAGTGTATCATTACTTAATTAAATAACAATCTTACAAGTAACTAATTTCATTAGTTATTTTGTATGTAATTCTTTATCTCCCAGTCTACTGTGCAAGACATTATGTGCCTCATAACAATAGACTAATGAATAAGATTCTTAAAGTATAAACCAATACGCTAAGAGATTTAATCTAATAAGAGTTTTTCTCCATCACAACATTTTTTCTTGCTTATTTGTATAAGTTGTTCATTAGGTGGTCATCGAGCCTTCCAAACTGTATAGGTTTTATTGTTAAGTAATTGTATTTGCGATTAACAATCGTGTCGTTGGTGTTTTTTGGTGTGTTCTGCTCTTTTCAGGTATTATTAGTTATCGTAAGTGTTTTTTGTTTTTTCACATGAAAATGTAGTGTTGTAATATTTTGCTAGAAATAAAAGGTACAATACACAAAGATACCAGATACTTTAGCACCTTGGCATGACTGAGTCCATAAAACATAATTCATACAAGTATAAGCGAATATATTTCCATCTAAAACTATAGGTGTATTAACAAATAAGTTTCAATGATAATTGACGATAATCTAATTTCATAAGCTTTGGACACTAGTAGAGTATAATTTAATTACAACGACAACTAGACACAGTCTCATTCGACGGCTAGTTAATATTATCGCTACAATAGTTTATCTCACACAACATAATTCCGGATAGAGTAGCAAACTTCCCTAGCTGTAAATCAAGTGTGTTGAGATAAAGACGTAGCCTTGATACTCAGGATTGAGAAGGCAACAGTGGGGGCCTTAACTCAACAGCTGGAGAGGACAAGATCACAAAGAATAAGAGTAAATTTAATTAAAGAGACACAAAAGTTGCCCCAATATTTTGGAATTTTTATCGAATGATGATCCTCCACAGACGTAACCGATAACAAAATAACATTAAACATATATTCAATTCGTCTTGTCACAAGGTCTCCCTTGAACAAAGTGATTTAACCGAATTCTGGTATCAAAGATGACGATGCGGTCGGTATTCGATGTAAGACTATGAATACTGAACCTAAAGATCTCGTTCATTCCACAAATAGAGGCCCGATACTTGCGTCGACTCACTGTCAACCGGTCATGTCTTAATGAAGCTATGAACTGAATAACCGTCGATGAGACTCATTATGCATGTTAAATTATATGATCTCTTGAGCATGAACTGTTATACATATAACAGTCAGCAAAAAACAGTTAATCTAACAACAGATTGCCCCACGTTTTTCTCGTAAACACAACGTTCACCAGTTAACAAGTAATATCTTACGAAACTTATCATTTCTGTCTGGAAACCGTAATCAGTGTTATTATTGATTTGAAGCTCATTGTCCAGCTTGGATAGTCTTCTTAAATATGAGATGACTATAATGAACAATAAACTACGTAGCAGATATTATATAAAAACAAACTTTCTTATCCATACCTTATACTAGTGGAAAAGGGGATGGTCAGAGAGAGAGTCACCCAACGAGAGAATCGCGTTCTTATCAACCTACTGAGCTTCTCCCATCCGGAGATACTGTAAAAGAATGTTGCATCTATAGGACCTTGAATACGTGCATAAGAAACATAATGAATCCATATTTCGATTCGCATATAGTGAGCTTAACTTTCAGTGTAAGTTATAGTGATACTAATAGCGACACTGATTTCGTTAGCAGTCAAGATGAATGTAACATTCGAACTCAGGCTAAAAAAATTAGATATTTATGGCTTATAGCTAGAAACAAAAGTTTAATTTTATCCACATTAATGAAAGCTAAACTGATTGCATTATCAAACCTGAACTAAGAATCAAGTATATTAGTTATTCTAGTCAGACAAATCCGTTATAACATCACCTTACGTTACCTCAGAAATTCAACTTACAATAATTGAACAAAGTTCCGTCTTAATTAAACATAAGGCAACTAACACAGCGTCAGCAAACGTTATAATAACTTATCTCACGACTTCTTCTTTTATTTATATGCATCATCTATCTTAACATATGATAGTCTAATGTTACTAATTTTACATTAATACATGGTAATAATATTTAACAACAAATCTAATCTAATAACAGACATGTGACTACGATTTGAACTTGACCGTTTACAATCAGGAATAGTATTGACTATCGTATGAGCCATAGAAGTTTTTTTTGACAATTATATAAGTTAATTAATCATTAATCATTAATCATCATAGACAAAACTAACTAATTATTTTACACTTCACGAATTAAAAGTTGACAAAACATAATATATACCTTAAAGCGTTATTATCCATAAGCATAACATTAAATAAATAAGCAATGATAAAGAAATGAGTAACATTACATTAAAAATGAAGCTCTTTGACGATAAAATATATATCATATCAAGTAGTTCGGGTAAGCCACCTAATTAATAAGTCAGTTAAAAATCAATTAAATCATCAGTTCATAATACTACAATAATCTACCTCAGCCCCTCTCACGAAGGGGCCCCTTGCACACGAGTTGGATTCAGTCACGTCAATATCCTTTCCATGGTATAATTCTTTTTGAGAATGTCTATTTGGGAGTTCTGGGCATCATATTTTAGTGTGAGCTATGGATTTTTTTGTTGAGATATGTACACATGATAACCTATTAGAATAAACCTTGGTCAATTGCGCTTGGTACTTATAATATAGTAGGCATATACTTTTGCCGTCTTTATTACAAGAATTATTAGCTGCTCCTATACTTGTAACTCAAGTTTTAATTTTATACTCATTGAAATGTCCACATCTATCATTCCGATGTGTAATTGAGCTATTTTGTAAACTAAGAATCAATATTTGTATCAGTTATCTAATGTGTGAATTCAAATCAACCTTTCAGTATTATCTTCTTAAAGAACGAATAATACAAGCTCATAACTCATTGTAGAACTTTAACTCAAAGTTTTCATACTAACACGACAGTAAAATTATACTTACATATACATAAACTCACGTACGTATTACCTTATATTATCTGACTCAGATCAATTTGTCAATCATTAGCTGTAAGCAATATCTCATTGGTTATATAATTCTTTAACCTTAACATAGTAATTTTTCTAATCAAAATTTATCACCATATAATCTATAAGCCTGTCTTACCGTTATAATTATCATACAGATCAGTAACTAGAATATATGCATAAGGTAAACTAATCAAAGGTTTTTTAACATCAAATGATGCGAAAATCCTAGATCTATATCATCATAGAACCTTGAATAACCTATATACTTAAAGAACTATTTATTAATGCATAAAGACATAATGGTGACAAAACGCGAATGGCATATAACCCTGCGTCGCGCCGAACATGAGAATCAACAGCGGGTCGTAACAATTCATACACACAGGTTTCGAGTACAGTTATCAAGGGTAAAAGGTCACTTGCTACTCCAGACTTTATATTAGTGGATCGCCGCGTCGAACATCAGTAGCGTCGGGGGAAAACCGGACTACCTTGGATTAGAAATGTGGGGTTGATCCTTGGCAGGTGAGCCCACACATAACCACTGCTACAAAAATGCATTCAGTCTATTTGACTTTATTTCGCCCTAAACTCCACATTTCATCTCCAGACTTCTTTTGTGGACTCCAATCCACTGTTTTCTTTTCGGTACCAGCCAGTGATTCCAAACCTCACACATATACTCCGTTAACCACAGACTTCATCCATCTTTAATGACCAAGATCTTTTCCCAGTATTTCATTTTTTCTCAATTTATCTTTTACCTTTGTGTACTTACGTTCATTCCTCATTTTCATCAATTCTTCTACTAACGCCTAAAAGTGTCCAACTGACACATTGTACTTTAGATCTATATCTTATTTCAGACAGTCTCATAATATAATGTAGCAGGTAAGCACATACACGTAGAATAGCGATCAAGACTTATTTTCACATCCAAAGGATTTAATGTGATCCACATTTCCTGCCATTCCACTTTTCCCGGTACCTCGCTCATCGTTCCCTTTTCGTCAACATATATATCTAATATTTAAACTAGTCAATTGTGTGAGCTGTCCATTAGCTCATTACGAGACTATATCACATACACCATTAATAACTCTTATTAGGTTTATTTTCAATCTATTATTAACCCTGCAATGTCTTACAATTCTCACTTGATTCAGAGTTACGCAAATAACCATATTATATTTTAATATGTATATAAATATATATTATATTATATTATTATTATATATATTATATTATATATATATATATATATTATATATATATAGGCGGAAATGGTGGATTGATGTGAATTTGGGAAGTATGTATAAGCGTTTATGGAGGTAAGTAGTTCGAGGGTGGAGGAGGATAATTAGATACATTGTATATAAGGGTAGGTGGATAGGGTAACTGTAAGTATTAATGGGTATTAGTTTATTGAGTGGTTGTAAGTGGAAGATTATGCCTGGTATTGGTTGGTCGATGAATGGGTGAAGATGAAGGCCTGATTAGGGGAGACAAGGTAGCGTTTAGAATGTAGAGGATTGTAGATAAAATGTAACAGTGAAATGATTGAGATATGAGGGAGGAGGACGGGATTATTGTATTTAGGATTTTGGATTTGAAACGGTATTATAGATTATAGGGCTTATGGTCGGTGTTTGGTGATTATGGTGTGGTGGTAAGCTTTTGAATGGAACCAAAAGTATGATGCGATAGGTGAAGCGTGTGTAAGATAAATAGAGTCGAAATTAGATGAAGGATTATATGGAGTGGAAAAATGAAATGTGTATGTTCTTGGGATAATTGTATATGATGAGGTTATGCCCCAGAATTAAGGTGGGGTTGAAAGGGTTAGGTGTTAGAATGGTGAGAATGGAGGAGAGTGGAGGGTTCTACCTATTATATGAGGATGATTTTGGGTTTGTGTGTCGAATCTGAGAGAGTTTTAGAGGATGGGTAGAGAATTTGGTAGGGTGTGTAAAGGATGTTTGAAAGTGAGATAAGAGTAAGGTTTGGTTGTGGGTGGGAAGTCCGTGGTGAAGTTAATGTTAGCGTGACACTGGAAAAGTGTTGATTTCAATATTAGGATGTATGTTGATGAATAGGGAGCGTGATGATGCAGAGTGTAGTAGGGTTGTGATGGACTAATTTTTGTGTTGTTGGTTGCATTAAATCGTTGTGGATGTAGGACTCAATATTGAGTGGCCCTAGGGTCTTAATGAGAGTATGTTGTACTACCGGGTTAAAATGTATAGGTTTATGGACTGGAATAAGGGTATAGATCTAAGTAATGTGTGTCAGATGGGAAATTGTAAAGGTGACAAGAAGTGCTTTGATTAAATGGGAATGAGTTTGAGATTGATTTGTGTGCGAAAAGAATGGGCTAAATGAAGACGACAATAAAGAAAGCCAGCGATTGAGCAATGGGTTTGATCAAAAGTAGAGTAAAGGAGGGATGAAGTCGGTCGGTTAAAAGATGTATGGTGGTGATATGTTGGGAAAAAAAACAAGGGATGAATGGGAGACATAGAAAAACGTGCAGACCTTAAAGTCAAGAAATAAGGATTGCCTGCAGAGAGAAAATGTGACGTTAGCAGAAGGAGAAGAGAAAGGATGAAATAAAGGAGTGGAATGGAGGAGGTTGGTGAGGAAGTAACAGAGTTTAAAAGCCAATGGGCAAGGAAGTCGAAGAACATCTGACGAGAGTGTCAATAAGATAGAGAAGAGTATATCGAAAGTTAAGTGAAGACTCTATAGGAGGTAGAATATATATTTGATTGAGAATCTAATAATTGAGATAAGGGGGGAGATAGAGAGAGCTTTCTTTTTTTGCTCATGTTACTTTTCTCTTTTTTTGTTATCACGGGACATGTTAGCACCTTGATGATGATGATAAATGTGACAATGATGATGAGGATAGATATGATGATGATGATGATGATGATGATGATGAATGATATATGATGATGATGATGATGATAAGATAATAATTTTGAAGTTTGGGGGTTTGAGAGAGTATCCTTGAGATTATTTTTCTGATTTATTTTTATGAGTGATTATTACGTCGAGTATCTGTCAAAGGAGGTTTTTTATTAAATTCGCTTCGATTATGCCTAAATTTTCGCAGGAAGATTAGAGATAACAAATTAAAATTTTTTACAAGTTATCGGAGTCATAATATATATATTAACAATCATGTATATATAATATCATCTAATATTATATATATATATATTATTATATATTATTTTTAATATTTTTACTTACGAGCTATTATTTTATGAAAACAAATGCAAAGCATAGGATATATTATATATAATACAAATATATATTAAGTATAACTATAAAATATTTTATATATATTATAATATATTAATATATATAATAAAATATATATATATAAATAAATATATTATATATATATATTAATTATTATAATAATATAAATATATTATAATATATATATATATATTTGCATTATATATAGATATCTTTACACGTTAAATTTAACGAATTGAAATAAACTTTATTATCTTGAACACCAAATATTGAGTAATTTACATGTATCTGTACATTGAAAAATGTACTTGAACCCAAGCTTGAATAAATAGCTATATAAATAAATCATATAAAAAATATAAAATGCAAAAAAATATATTTAAATTCTATTGCTGCTAATATATTAATGCTTTAAATGCTGTATTTATTTATTATTATATTTCTTTTTTTTTTCTTTTACCTTCCTCTTTTACAAGATTGTGGGGTATATTGTGCTGTACAAGTAAAGGATATGATAGAAAGCAGTAGGTAAGATACTTTATGATCAATATCTGTGGAAGAAGATCAGATTATCTGCCAAAATCTTGTATTCATTTAATTAGTTGAGTGTCGTCACAGGTATCCAGATATCTACCCTATGTAGCTATTTATGGGATCAAAAAAAAAAACAAAAAAAAAGCGAGGACCCCTCACTATGGTAAATAGTGAATGTAGGGTATCCTGGACAGGTGGGCACAAACCATCTCATATCAACCGCATTTCCTATTTAGCATTTTAGCTCTGCAATTCTCACTTTTGCTTCTTCCTTCATTCGTTTCAGACTCAATCCTTTCTCTATAGAGATATAGAGATCGTTCCAACACTATCAACGAAATAAAATACACATCGCTTAACCAACTAGACTTATGTCTCCTTTCACATGAAACCATTCTCAACATCACTTTATTTATTCTCTCATTTGACCCTTTCTTCACACCACACAGTTTTTATATCAGTTTCTTTTTATAATTTTCTTCTACTAGACGTAGATTGTTTTTTCTGAATTCATCATTGATTTTAGTATCTATACTTTTTCAACTGATATGTTACTACATATCTATATAACAGTACTTAAATTAATCATCCGCTCCGCCTCGCCCCACTCCACTCGCACTTTGTCTTTGGCTTCAAGTTTAATTGCACTAGCCATGCTTTCTGGCTTCAATTTATATAAAATAGAAATAGGGTGATTATTATATCATTGTTATACCTTTAAATATTTTTAAAAGACACTTGTTCTAGCTGCTCACCATACTACATTTATTACACGTGAGGTGTCCTCACTCCACTACATACTTACTTCTTATCGTTTTCTTTAAGCCCTTTTCAACACCCACCTGATAATCTCTATCATCCCAAACTCTTCTTCAAGATCGCCACATCAGATAAATATCATTCTGGCATTATATAGGTATGTGTACCCTCTAACTCTTCTATTTCAAAAAAAAATAAAAACCCCATTTGCTGATCCATCAAATTTTATAACCCTGCTATAAATTGAATGAGAGGGGAATAACGCAATTCCGTGGACGTTACTTCCCCTTACATAGAACATTTATTTTAACACGTTCACTATCTGTATCATACTTTGATCATTGAAGCCTTAAAAATATATTATAACTGCATGGCTCTCATATTAAGCTCTATCTCGCCCCTGTTGCAATCCTAAAACTAATATAACAATATAAATAAATTCATTACAAATTCATTTTCTTAATATTTGTATCAATGTAAAGATTTAATCCAAATCCTCTACCATCCCTAAACGCACCTTGTTTTTACATCCAGTTCAGTATCGCACTCGTTTGACATTTTAACTTGCTCATCGAACTCGTGCAATCTACAATAAACATTATTTATAATTTTAATCCTTTTTCTTCATATATAAGGGTACTTTCGTTCCTAATCTGAATATACCTCCATAAAGCTTTATTCACATTCCCAAATCCTCATATCCTCTGCTCGCTTGGATATCTTTCACGTAGTCAAATTCTTCCAATCTTCGACCGACCATTCTTCATTTTCCTACCGTACCTAAATAAAACTATACCTAAAACTTTCTTATTGAAGTATTACATTTCAACTTTGCAGAATAATATTACTTGTTTATTGTGCAGATTTTCGAAGTGTCTTTCATTCCTCTCATCATTATTCAGTACAAGCAGGGAGATTCATTAAGGTTTTGCATCCTTATGATCATTAACAGAATCGTTGTTTTAAGTCACGTGATATGTCTATTTAATTGTATGTTTACATTCATCCTCTTTCCAACCTTTTTCTCCTTTAATTTCTTCTACTCCCTCAATATTCGTCTTCACTTTCTTACCCGTCTCGAATATTGAGTTTCATGTATTTATCATTTGCTTTTCGTAGTTCAACACGTTCTTTTTCTTTACCGTTTATCAGATTTATTCATCACATTCGTTGTTAAATTTTTTCTACTTTAGACTTCAAACTTATTTTGCACTACTAACAATTGTTCTTCAGTTGCCCAGATTTGTTCAGATCAAGCTTGTACATTCCGTTTTAAGCCCTAGCGAGGTCCTTTACAGTACATTATCCTTATTATCTTAGTCACACTGTACTTCTCATCTCGATTTTACCCTACTTCTTCGTTATCACTTTATCAGCCACTACTTATTTTTACTAGACAACATAATGATGATAATCATTTCACTAAATATTTAATGATTTAATCGTCAACAATTGAACCGATGGAGAGAGGGAAAGAGTTATATTGAAAATGATACCATATCATACAGTACAAACTTAGTTAATTATGGATTCTTGTGTTTTAAGAAAGTTTTACTCACACACATACCTCTCTCTTAACAGAAATCAATCCATTCCCTACATTTCTCTTTTTCTTGCACCAAATACTGTTATACATCCTTTTATGAATAATTTATAATGTATCAAAACTCAATTAAAACCTTCTCATATTATAGAACTATATTTATAGTATATCGTATTATATTATATATATACTATATCTAAATATATATTATTATATTATTTATATATATTATATATATGTTATTATTATATATAATATGTATGTATTGTATTATATTATATATATTATTATATATATTATATAATATATATATTTATTATTATATATATTATATATATATAATATATATTTATATTATATATATAAATATTATTATAATATTATTATATATCTTATATTATACTAATAATATATATATATATATATATTTATATATATAATATATATTTATATATTTTTTATTTATTAATATGTATATATAATTATATATATATAATATATAATATATATTATATATATATATTATAATTATATATATATATTATATATTATATGGACTGACTATTCGTTGTATTGTCTTGAAACATTCTAGAGTATTGTACTTGTACTTAGAAATGTAGACGTACTTGTCTGTACTTGTCCCTTGAAAAATGTATTGAACCAAAGCTGATATTTATTTATATATTTTAATATAATTATAATTAATATATTATATATTTATTTATATATATTATATATATATTTTATTAAACATATAAAATTATATATTAAAATAATAATAAATTGATGCGGATGCGTTGCTGTGGTAAATTATATTTCAGTCGAGCATTGAAGTTTTACATAATATAATGGAATAGTAATTATATATATATCTATAATAATATAATATAAATAATAATATTATTTAATTTCTTAATATTAAATCTAAGAGATAATTTTCAAGAAAGTAGGAGCTTTTATATTTAATTAGATCTTGAGGTTGTGTGTAAAATCGGCATCTTAGAGTGTCGGTTCTAAAATTGGAAATTGAATTATATTAGATCATAGATTTAAAAAATTAAAATATACAAATTGAGATTTTAGATTTTAGTATTTCATATTATACTTACCTTAAGGGACAATACGTTGATACTTTATGTAATGTCATGGTTTTAGATGTTTTATGAATAAGCTATATTAAGTTTTTATCCATCTAGAGTAAATTTAAATGATTTTGAAATAATCAGTAGTTGTCTTGTTATGGTTCATGTGAATAAAATGTTCGTTAATTTATACTGGGTTTAAAGCGGTGCTGGTATGTGCCATATTGTTAATTCTGATTAGGTAGTGTAATATAGTGACGTACTAAACTCGGGATCGATTTAGGTAGAAACGACATGGTGATTAACTGAAAGGGTTCCTTTAGTAGGGAAGCAGGAAGAAAGTTTTCTCGTTTTGTGGAGTAGTTTAACTGTGATTTTTGAGTTGCTCGTAGTTTTAATAGGGGTATTAATAATGCTGCGTAGGCATTTTCCATCTATATCGAAGTCTTTCGAGTTTGATATTTTAAAATACAAGTTGCTTTTAGAGATATTGTCCGAATTGTCCTGTTTTTTTTATAGAGTTTATTGATGGTTTTGTTTATTATTTTTTTCTGTTAAATTTAACGGGTGGTTACAGTTGATCAGATTCTTTTTGATTCTTTTAACTTCAACATCAAACGATTCCCAATCAGAGAGCAATTTATAAGCTAATTTGTATGATAGTTTTAACAAATGAATTCTTATATACTTCTGGGAGTAGGAGCTGTAATTAAGGTATAAACCATTATCAGTTGTCTTGACATGCATGCCTATAGAAAAGGTTCAATCATCATTAATTTTGATTTTAATATCCAAAAAGTTAATAATAATATTTAGGGACGCTTCATTTTCAAAGTTGAGGCAAGAAAGGATTTGCAAGCGTTTGATAAACTGAAGAATGCCTGTACGGTTCCTAAATATAGTAAGGGTGAAATTAACGTATCTTACATAGAAGACTGGGTTGAATGTGGTATTTTCTTTCAAAATTCTATTTTCTAGTTCCGACATGTGAAAGTCAATAAATGTAGATCCCAGAGGTGAACCCATGACAATACCATCTTTTTGCAGGTAGAAACTGTTTTAAATTTTGAAGGAGATTCTGTTCAGCATATTAATAATAGGTTCCTCAAGTGGTTCTCGGATATGTCGTGAGGCAGTGTGCTATCTAGTTGGCACTGGTTAAACATACTTTTGCTCTCTCTAATGATATTACATTACCTATTGCTCGTCTCACTAAAGGACATTCGTAAATTACATTGATGTGAACATCCAGAGAAGAACAAGCGTTATCTGAGAGTTGCTATTTTTTTCGTAGAGAGTAGTGTTGTACAGTTAAGGTTACCTGTATTTGACTTCAGACATGGTTAAAGGTGCTATGCTAAATTATTAAGACGTTATGTTTTTATCTGTGTAAAGGATACCTTGACGCAACTTGCTCTAAGAGCTAGACAGTACTTCCACCTACTTAGTTAAGATTCACGCTGACGCAAGCGGTTGTCGCCGTCTTTTTCATCTTTGAGAATATTTCTCACGGTAGTCTGTAGATCATGTCCATTCTTGGTTCATGCGTTTTCGCTGTTTAATTCTGCTTAGAGATTTCATTGGTGTTCTTAATTTCGAAGTGCGTAGTCAATATTTAATTTATAATCTTTTAGTGATAATTATTAGGCTTTTAGGGAGCTAGAGGGGTAAAACTCCTCTCGGTTTCCGTTATTTAAAACGCAATGTTTTTTTAAGTTTATAGACATAACATAGCGATTTTATTCATAAATTATTACTCCTCCTCCCTTATGTCTGGTTCGATTTGATTATTATGCATTGGATGTTTCTGTTTGACGGGTTTGATGTGATAGACCCTCACATGGTCTTCTTATTTTACGCAAAGAATTTCAAAATGTCAAATATAATTGTATCTTGCTTTAAAGTAAAGCGGAGTGGACCTGGCACAAGTTGAAATCAAGCTGAGTTATTTACTGACGATAGATGACTGTCCTTCAGTTGGTCACAGAGTAGCTTTTTTTATAGTTCTTGTTTTTTGTGTATAATATCTTGTAAAGGTTTCTCTCACTTCACATATATACCTTGTCAACTATTTTTTTTGTTACAGGTTAGTTTTTAAACAAAGTTAACTTCAGCTATAACAAAGAGATTTAGGCCTTTGTTGAGCCAAGTTATTTCATTAAGATTGTAGTTCGTAATCTGATAAGTTGTAAATAAATGATTTATCTTCTTTGAGTATGAATTCACTATTGTATAAGCGCTGTAATTTGGAGATGTGTCTAAATTTGATATCATTATTTAATTCGTTAAGTTCACGATAAAGAAAGATGATTGAAGAATAAAAGTAAAAATTATTCAATGATCTCCTAAAAATTAATAGGGTTTGTCCTGTTTCTTTTTGAAGCTTACTACTTTTTAACTTTTGATGGACTATTTCATTATCAAGGAGTTTTAGTTGAAATTTTTTTGTAATTTCATTATCTTGTATCAATTGTGCTCGGATTGGGAGTCATTTGATGCTGAAGTTAAAAGAATTAAACAGAACCTGATTAACTGTAACCACCCTTTAAATTTAAACGAAGAGAAAATAATAAACAAACCATCAACAAAACTCTATAAACAACAGGACAATACGATACTTCATCCGCCTATTATCTCTGAAAGTCATTGGTAAGTAATGTCTTGTATTTTACTCTCATATCTGAATAAGTACTGGTTTACACATTCCGTTGCTCTTTAAAGAGATGGCAAGATAGAAAGGTACTTCAAGAAGGCCATAAAAGGAAAGAGGACTATAAAAATGCCTACGCGGGTCATTATTTAACATCATGCCACCTTTAAATCTACTGGTACATTATCGTATACATTAAATTCTCCACCAAGCTTTAATAAACATACTTACCCTCACAATACATGCCAATTTAAACTTTGCTTTCCTCGCTTGGGCTCTACTAAGGATACCTTCGAGGTTCCCTAATTCCACCGATGTACGTGGTGTACTATATTCGCATGTCCCGAGTCTTGAACTGTACGTCGAACGTTATTGGGTGGTACACGACTATTTTATATAACAGATCTCAGTTGCTTTTCCATATCCAGCACTAGCTTTAAACGCGGCTAGACTAGTAAAGAACTGATAAGCCGAAAACATTTATTACACTGAGCACTCACTTACGCAAAGACAGGCACCTGACCTCATATTATCAGGAAATCATTTAAAATTTTACACTCCTCTACATGCTGAACAGCCACCCACATAAACTGACAAATAGCTGAGGACGCTTATTTCCCTTAAACATCTAAAACCAGACATTAAACATAAAGTTCAATGTTATTGGTCTTAAGTTAAGACATACCCTAATACTCGCAAAGATGATAAATCTCATAAATGCTAAAATCTACATTTGTAATCTTAAGAGTTTCTCTCCTAAAATCTTAGTGTTAAAATAATTTCATTCATATTGTATAGACATCCAAAACTCTGAAGATGTCTTCGAGGTATATACGGACGTTTAACTCTTCGGTCAGGATCTAATAAATTAAATATGCCTCTTATTTCTTTGCAAATTATTCTCTAGATTAGTATTAAGGAAACTAAATGATTATCAGAAGAAAATATTTAGGGAGAATTGGAAGCAAAAAGTAAAACTTATATTATTATTATTATTATTTTATTATTATTATTATATTATCTAATTTATTATTATTATATATTATATTTTTTTTAAATGTTTTAGGGTTTCCTAAAGATTATTGCTATGAATTATTATAATTATATTATTATTATCTGTATGATTGTTAATTTTTTTAATTTTTTTAATCAAAGTACGTACTCTATTGACCCCAAGGCGGTAATTCAATAAATCAATAGCGCAAACGCCAAACTGCCTTATTGCCTTAGGGTCAATAAAGTACATATTTTTACTTTATTATTTGTATAACATAACATAAAAATATGTTTTGTTTAAACATTGCAAAAAATTATTGTAAACATTTTAAGTCCTTATTAAATTATTTTAATGTCTACTCTTATTAGTATTATCTTGTTTGTATCTCGTAAGATTGCTTATTATCACTTTACTTTTCATTTGTTATTTATTTTATTGATTATCATTTAAGTTTTTTACAACTGTAATATTTCCTTACTGCTGCCTCTCCTCTCGATTGGGATGTTTTACGGTATATAGAAGAATAGTGAACTTATAATCAGCAGGAAATGGTATTTTATATTTATTTATCTTTTATTTATAAATATAGTTTTTAGATTAGAGATATGTAAGTTATAATGAGAACTCATTTATTTGTCACTTCTTTATCTCTAGCCTGTTTAATTCATCTTGTTTAACTGTATTTCATAAAAAAATTGTTACACCGTTTGATAAGTGTTGGAGAAATACATCGATTAAGTACTTGGTAACTTCCTTTCTTTTCTATGTGGATTGTATAAAAGATTATAAATATATATAGTATATATATAATTATATTTATAGTATTATATATTATATACTATATATATATAGTTATATATCTGTTATATATTAGGTAATATATACTCCTCCAACAAAGATATATATAATATTAGTAGTAGCTAATATTATACCTATTCCAGACCCCGTATATAGTGATATATTTATATATATAGAATAAAAATATATATATTACCTATATATATTTAATATATTAATTATATAATATTATATTAGTATATTAATATTATATATTGTATATAAATTATAATAATATAATAAATAAAATAATTAAATATAAAATATAATATATAATATAATTATATAATATAATATTATATATTATATAATATAATTATATATATAATATGTATATATATATATATATATATATTTAATATTATATATATATATATATATATATATATATATATATATATATATAATATATATTTTATAATATATTTTACTATATTAACAGATTTTGTAAAGATTTCATTATTAATTGATTTACAGATGTCATATTGATAACTTCACAAAATTGTTTTAAAATTCCATCATTCGTTAAAGATTTTTTATTATTATTGACGTTACAAAATCTATAATAGTGTGCAAAATATGCCACAGAAAAATAAAAACGAGTGGAGACACCAAAAACATTTAATACAACTCCACTTCATAAACATATGGAAAATCATCACCGAAGAGAATATCTGGAAGGCAAAAATTTGGATAGTAAAAGGAAGAGTCCTGTATTTTCAAGAACAGAGGACACACCAAAATAGCGAAAGATCCAAGCCGTGAAACAAGTGAGTCTTGAGGAAAATTTCTTCCCCCAAAAATTTGGCATATCAATGACCCCAAATCACAGGCAATTCATCAGAAAATAATGAATTTTATTTCAATGAGTAACCAGCTATTCACAATCAATGAAGAACAGAGATTCATAGAACTTGTTGCCCATCTTCAACCAAAATATCTTATTCCAAGTAGAAAATATTTTATAGAGATGTTACCAACTTCATACAGTAAATTGAGATCAGCAGTATTCAAGAAGTTATCTAAGGCTGATCAGATATCATTTACTACAGATATTTGGACAGCTAAATATTCAAATGAGTCATTTATTTCTTTAACTACTCACTGGCTTACCAGCGAGTTTGAAAAATTGGATTGTGTACTCCATTGCAATATATATATATATATATATATATATATATATATATATATATATATATATATATATATATATAATTACTATATATAAAATATATAATATATATATATATATTATAATATATATATATATATAATATATATATATAATATATATATATATATATATATAATATATATATATATATATAATTTTGGAAATTAAATTTGAATTTAATGAGAATATCTTATTATCCTATATTTTGAGGTATTTGAGTAAACTTTATTTAAATAATACTGTAGGTATGCAATACATTGTGTATGAATCAGGGTTGCTGATTTTTTTGATTTTTTGAGAAAGAAATCAATTTGTGATTTTTTTGATTTTTTCAGATTCATGACGTCACGCGAAATATAATTTGTAAAAATGTTTTTTTTTAAGTTCGATATAGTATTATTTTTGAAGTGATTTATTCAATCTATGTAAATCAAAATCTTAAAATAGGGCCTATATATAGTCTATGACGCAATGAAACAGCAACACTAAAGGGTGCTACTTAACGGGTTACAAAGACAATAGTTTGTTGAAAATTGAAAAAAATATATTAAAAACTTCATAATATATATAAAAATTATCGATATTGAGAATCGGATAATTTTAATGGTGAAAAAGGGGTCGATTAATCCTAAATAGTAACAACCTGATATTATTTGTAATATTGATAAATGTTACATCAGAAATAAAAGAAACCTGTTTGAAACATGATCCTTTGTTGGCAATAGTGTAAAAATTTGGAACAGAGTAGTCTTGCTATAATATTATTTTAATTTTTTATTTCTATTGAAGTTAAATCACTTAAATATACAAAAAAATTAAAAAACATACAAGGTGTCTCAAAATAATGTACTAACACTTTGAAAGACTATATATACAAACTTTATTTGTGAACATAGTGACAAGTTTAAAGACTTGAATTACAGAACATACATGTATTTAAAGAATCATGTTCGCAAATGTTCAAAATGATGACCCCCATTGTATTGTCCAGATACAGCTAGCTGATAACGCGAACCAATGGAGTCGAAAACGACACGAAACAGTTCATTTAGAATGTCGCGACAATTGTCTTTCGATTCAATTTCAATGCATTTATCGTCCTTGGTTTTGAGAGATAAACTCTGTCCTTGAGGTATCCCCATAAAAAGAAGTCCATTGGCGTGAGATCTGGGGAACGCGCAGGGTATTTAATACTACCCCTTCGTCCAATCCATGTGTTTGGAAATGTTGCATCGAGGTGAGCTCTTCTTACATCGCGATGGTAGTGTGGAGGTGATCTATCTTTTGCTGAAAGTAATCACGTCGTTATCACCAAACATTCGTCAATGTGTGGACCGACCGACTCCGCAGCAAGGTTAGGTACCTGTCCACATCGACCTCTCCGTTAAAAAAAAAACGGTTTATGATGCCCAATGCTGAAACCTCACACCACACAGTTACCCCTGGTAGGTTTAAATGGTATTCAGCTTTAACATGGGGATCTACAGGACCCCAGTAGGTACAATATGTTGGCGATTAATCGAGTCATTTAATTTAAAGGTGGCCTTATCGCTCCAAGACAATTTTTTGTGGAAACCCTGCATCTTCTGCACATTTAGCAAGGAGGTACCATTCACAAAATTGAAATCTCCGGTCCGATCGTCTTTCATGAGAGCATGGAGTAGTCTTGGTATGTAGCATTACCAGCGTAGATGCTTCAAGATGCGATGGACGCTATCTTTTGAGATGTGTGTCTCCCGAGCCGTTTGTCATAGAGATTTCTGTGGGGGTCGGATGAGGGTTTCCTGATTTCTGCTCTTCTTGCAGGGTTGGTGGATGCCGTGGTCATCCAGACGTTTCTGTTGAGGTTGTTGAAACGGTTCCATTTGCTTCCAAATTTCTCCTTCTTGATGCGAGGCAATTGGTCCGGAGCGTTGGTGGCGGTTTATCGAACTCTCTTCCGAACCGTATTTCCGGTGGTCCAATAGTATTTTAAGGACAAACTTTCTCTCTTCAAAGCTAAGTGATCTCCTGCCATTCTGTTACAGTAGGTTACACCTGAAAAAACAAAAAAATTTAGTACATTTTTTTGTTAGATTTACCTGTATTATAAAAAAATAAAGTAAAAAAAAAAATCAAATATTCATGATTTTTTGGATAAAAAAAAATTCAAGCTGAAAAAATCAGTTGATTTATATCAATTGATTTTATCCGTACCATCCCTGGTATGAATTTTACACAATTCTACTATTATATTTTGTTAAAAGATGGGCTATGGGTTATGTAAAATAAATCCCTTCCAGCAAATTTTTTAATTATCAAGTACATTAGTAATTCCGGTTCCGGCCGTAATTTTTAAAAAGTATATATATATATATATATATATATAATATATATCATCTTCTCTCTAATTTTTATACAGTATAATATATATATATATATATATATATATATATATATATATATATATATATATATAGCAATATATATATATATACATATATATATATATATATAATATATATACTTATATATATTATATTATATATATATATAATAGGATATATATATATATAGGGTGTATATACTAATATTATATCATATATATATGTATATATATATATAACTTTTCGCAGGTTCTGAAAAGAAGAAGCGAATCAGTGATAGCGGAAAAGAGAAGGTAGTTTCTGATCCACAATCAGAGCTGGGCCATTCAACTTCAAAGCCGAAGGTGTATGAGGAAGAAAACGACTTAGGGAAATCCGGTGTTATGCCGTCTGATACAAAAAGAGAAATGCTGAAAAATCATAGGAAGCCTCCTCCAAGTTATGGTTTTGCAAGTAACGCTACACATCTCTAAAGGAAATTCGTGCATAGTTGGCTTGAAAGATATTCTCCCTTGCTGGCATATTCAGGATGTTTGAAGGGAGCACTCTGTCTGCTTAGCGTTCTTTTTCCCGCAAGAACTATACAGGGAGTTCAGAGTTCCTTTGTTGTGAAACCCTTCAAGAAATTTAAGAATATCCATGAATATTGCAAGAGCTATATGTTGATAGTAGCTGACACTTAGAAGCTGCACGAGCAGCGAAATCCTTCTTGGAAGATGTAGCAGTGGACATGCAAATGGTAACTGGACATCAGGCACTCTCGGCAAAAACAAAAAGTTAATTTCATTTGTAATAAGTATTATTTTTTTGTTGGGTACGCTATATACTTCTACGAAGTGCAGAACAACATGAAGGGATTTTCGAAAATCTTATTCGCTTGCAAATAGATTCTGGAAATAATGAGTTGAAACACCTTACAGGTGGGGCCAAAAATGCTACTTATAAATCACTAAGAATACAAAATGAACTTATTGATCTGTGTGGGAGTGTTGTGACCGACGTGATCATTGCAGATATCAAAAAAGTATATACATATTCTGTTTTAGCTGACGAAACATCTGACATATCTGGGAATGAAGAATTATCTATTGGAATCAGTTTTTTTGATGAGACGGAAATTTGTGTTCGTGAAGAATTTTTTGGATTTGCATTATTAGAAGCCATGGATGCAAAAACCATAGCAAGTTCTATTAATTGTTTTCTTGACAAGAATGGTATAGATCCAAGCAAGTACGTTGGACAAGGTTACGATGGCTGCTCAGCTATGGCAGGAAAAGAAGAAGTAGTACAGAGAATAATGCGAGAAAAATACAAAAAAGCTTTATATTTTCATTGTGCGAGTCATCGGCTGAATCATGTAGTAAACGATCTGAAGTCTGTATCTGAAATCCGCAATACTGTATTCACTTTTAAAGACATTATCAATTTCTTTCGTGAATCCGTTTTGAGAAGAAAATACATACGCAGTATTCCTGCGTTTTGCGAGACGCGATGGTCAGAAAAATACCGCAGTATTTCAATATTCACGACACATTTTGTGAATATATTGCAGGCTCTGGAAAACTTGGCAAAAGTAGGTAATGTTGCTACAAGAAAAAATGCATTTTAGCTGTATTGTGCTGCTACTAAACCTGTTTTTCTTATTTCAACCTGCATTATATCCAAATATTCGGCTTTGTTGGAACCAGTCGTAAATAATCTACAGACAAAGAGTTTAGACCTTCTTCAATGCTCGAACCATGTGAAGAAAATTCTTTCGCTTGTGAAAGATCATCGCTCAAACAGCAACGATACGATAAAAGAAATTTATACAAGGATAAAACAGATAGCTGAAAATCTTATGGTTGATCTACAACCACCAAGAGTGGTGGATTGCCAGAAACATCGCTCGAATCCTCCTGCTACCACCGATGAAGAATATTAGATGAGGACTATTCTAATACCATACCTGGATTCTTTCACAATTTTCTTGGAGAGCAGATTCTCGAAAGAGAATTCACCAGCTTTTCTCTTTTATTAATTACTTCATCCGTCGCTGATGCTTGCCCTTGCATATAAGGAATTTGAAGAAAAAATCAAAGTATTTGAAGACTTTTATGAACTGAGAGGACTTCAATGTTAGGCTGAACTCTGGTATGTGAATTGGAGAGAGAAGAAGCTCGACCGTGAGGAACTAAAAAAATTTGGAAATAGTTGAAGTCATCAAGGAAGCAACGGCATATTCCCCATTGATTAAAAATGCCTTTCTTATATCAATAGCTCAACTATGTTCGACAAGCACAACTGAAAGAACATTCAGCACTTTGAGAAGAGTTAAAACATGGACAAGGTCGACGATGACCGAATCCAAGTTAAATGGACTTTGTTTCTTGAGTGTTCACAGATAATTAATTATCTTTGGAGAAGAAAGCTGAAATTGAATTGGCAGTTGTCGAAAAATTTTCTGCAAATCCACGACTCTAATGGGTGTAGTACCAACTACTTCAAGTACATTTTTAGTAAGATAAAGTAAGACGTAGATTCTGTAATTTTCTTTGTAATTTTGTAACTTTTGTTTTGAAATATAATCATAATTTTAATATTCACATATATATCACTGGCCAACAAAGATTTTGCGGCAAAACATTTGAAGGTCATTTTATAGGTAACTTGTTGCCCTGCGATTCGAATATGACCTTCCGTTTTCCTTAAGATTAGCTCTAGTTTTTGAGATACAGGTGTCACATAAAAAATACATTATAACAACAATTTATGTTAGTTTGTAACGTAATTCACAAAAAAAACACGAAAGATATATATCAAATTGTTAATGAGTAAGTACATAAAATGCTAATAGGTCAAAACATTCAATTCAGTACAATGAAATCACAATTAATGCATTAACAAATCGCTGTCTATATGTATTGTCCTGTGTGTGCAGAATGGACAATCACGTTGAAGGCTCCAACAATAGTCTGCAATCATGTGTGTATCCCATCTTCCTTGGTATCTTTCTTCCATCACCTTGATATCTTTGATGGACCTCTCCCCTTGTTCCTCACTTTAACATCCTAGATTATCCGAAAACCGATCTAAGTGACTTATGTAGAAAGTGAACTTTTATGCTCATATTTAGCATTCAAATTTTGAAGTCTGAAAGCATTTTCTGTACGAGTTCTACATAGTGGGCAGATTTATGGTTGCCAAAAGTTCTGAACAACAAGACAAAACTTTTCCAGGCAGATGCTCAATATCAGTCATGGAATTATGAAATTGTCATCTTGATGATTTGGCGAATTTGACGGCCGCTAAAAGATTCCAGCTTTGAGTTCTCCATACTCAACCCTGGAAAAAATCTGCAAAATATATTAAAACATTCACCATCTTTGTCTAGGTCCTAACAAATTGCTTCATCAGTCCTGGTTTGATGTGGAGTGGTGGGAAATAATATTTCCCCTAGATAAACCAGTGGTCGTTAATGATATTTGATGACCTTACGAATCATATTTCCCTAGCAGACGCATCAAACTTTTTCCAGGTCTTCCTTTTAGCCTACTATCCACAAGCATATGAACAGGTACTAGTAATCCGCTTTGCTGCCCAAGTAAGATGTAGACCATTTTCAAATCAACGCATATAGACCATTGGTGTTCATATCTAAGCATCTGCAAGATCATTCTTATATTTCATATCCTCTTTCAGTTTTGGTTGAGTGACCTATTGGAATCGATGCATTACTATTGCCATATGTACAATAAACCACACTTCAAGCTTCTCGTTGAACTATCCATAAACAATCGCCAATCTTTTGGTCGGTATTTAGGTAACCCCCTTTGGAGTAGGAGTCCAGGGATGTTCCTACAGTATACTAGGTCTTCTTCTTCAATGAAATGGAAAGTATTAGTATTACCTCTCTTGTCCGAAAAAAAGTTTATTTTACTTCGGCCTTGAGACAGTTCTTTTCACTAGTCTAGATGCTAAAAGCTCAGAATCTTGCTTGGAGAGATTTTAACTCTCGTACTAAATCATTGATCTCTTCCTGGGAGAACTGTTGCTGTGTAGAAGTCCTTTCTTCATATTCACTACCACTATCTGCACGTGTGCACACCAAATCCTGGATATCTTCTTCATCGGACAATGCTAGGTCTGGGAGTGTAGTGAACACTGGATGGGGACATCGTCGGAGTGTGGTACAGGATCGCTTGCTGATTTCAAATCCGGGATACTCAAAATTTACGTTTCTTGTAACGATTATACCTTTCACATTAAACCAAACAACAATAACAGTCACTGTGGTGATTCTTGGGCTCCCCGCCCTACCATAGGCACACCAAATTTTAAACCTTTTTCTTCGTCCATTTTTTCCATTGACGTAGATTTTCGACACACTTTTACAGACCATATGGGGGAGCCCAAGACTTATCTTGGTCTCCCGAGTTTCATTCCAAAGTATGCCAGATATGTTTGCTTCACAAAGTTAGTAAATTTTCTTCTTTGGTTATATTCACACAGAATGTAGCAGAATACATGGGGTAATTAAAACAGGCTCTGGTTAATAGAAAAAATAAAGTATATATTAAAGGTAAGCCCCTTAAAAAGAAATAAAACGATTTACTGTAAAATATGCATTAAAAAAGATATTTGTATAAGAGTAAATCTGGAACACCCTGTATCTCAAGAACTAGAGCCAATCTTGAAAATTAATGTCATTTCTGAAATCAGCACACCCGATATACTATAAATTCGATAAAAATTTTCCGGCGACATATAATCATAATTTCAATATTAACATATATATTTTAAGAGGTAAATTTAATTTGCAAAGATTATGTCAATATATGCCGTCAACCCTTAGCTGGATTTAGTGATTTAGAAAAATTCTTTTATTTCAATCATTTGGGCCCCCCTCCTAACTAAAATCTTTGTTACGCCCTTGTATGAGAATCGCTAATAAATTTTTAAATTTTGAAATTACTTTTTTTAATAAAACTTCACATATTATCAATTCCTTATCCTAATATTAATTGGGACTTTATAAACAAGTTGAAATTTTATGAAATCTGTAAGTTAGGAGCTTCGGACGGTGCCATCTTCTTCTCTGTG
>JABUQX010082812.1:25000-50431 GCA_015478945.1 Trachelipus rathkii | reverse complement strand
GAGCCATGAAACTCATAACGTCGAATTTTAAAAATGGAGCTTTATTAAATCCCGGAGCGAAAAAAAATTAAAGCTTCGTAAAGTTGGTAAACCTGGGAAATGCATTTTAAGATTTCTAAATTTTACGAAACAAAAGAAAAGAGAAACTTTTCTTTGAACTTTCAAATTATATAAAGCTTTTTACAAAAATGTAAAAAAAATCAATATATTTTTTTGTGCTTCACCGTAGGCTTATGAAAATGAGTAAGCTTGAGCAATATATTTTAGTTTAAATTTGATATATGCACATAAAGTTTGTAGAGACGTCTGATAATAATAAATGATATTTGAATTTTTTTTGATTCCGGGGTTGGGCCTTCGGCCCCCCTCCTCTATATCATCCCCCGCGTCCCCTGCGGGTGCCCCTCTCGCTACGCGAGAGTGGCCGCGGTGGATTTTTTTTTTTAATTAAATACTCCACTTTGTACAAAAATTGAAGGAAGGCTTCATCTAGCATATGCTAAATAATTCGAACGGATTACTCAACCATTCCGATACTAATTTTTTTATTGCTCCGTGGTTTAATATAGACCCCCAAAAAAATTATTTACTTATATTTTCCAATATGGAAAATTATACGTCCGCGAGATGTGAAACAACACAACTGTACGACATTTAGCTTTTAAAGTATTTGGCACCAAATTATAATAACCTTAACTTGAAAATATATATACTATATATATATTATATATATATATATATATATATTATAATACTATTTAATACTAATAATAATATATATATATATATATATATATATATATAATATATATATATACTATTATATATATATTATACTATCTATATATAATATAATATATATACTATATCTATTATATATATATTGGAGATATTCATCAAACTAAGTAAATAAATTTGGATGAGGCTTCATTGTCACATTAGAAAAACTTTATACAATATTTTAACAAACTGATGGAAATGAAATAATGCAGTCTACTGTTTTAAAGGATTTTAAAATCTAGGAAATTATTGCCAAGTTTCATTTCCAAGATATCCAAAGGAAATCTCAGCCTCAGGGACATCAAAAAGTTCTTTGCGAGGATTGCTTCAAGAAGTTGCCCCCATTTATACTTTATCTTGATTCTCTCATTTCATCTCTGAGTTTCAAATTTTCGGAACACAATATAACATTGACCTTTCCTTGCATTTTGCACCCAGTTGAACAAGAAAATTAACCAAATCCGAATATTTAAAAAAAATTGAACTCATTATAACTGAATATAATATTGACAACCTAATTGGTGAAGCAGAATCTTTGTTTAATTCTGGAATGATTCAGATAGGAAACAAATAGATGAGAAAAGAGTTACAGCACATTACTACAAAATCATTGTACCATTTTTCCCAACAGTTCCACAGCTACAAAGTACTTTCCCCACTTCCATCAACTACTTGTGCAATTGAAAGGTCGTATAATACCTTACGACATGTTAAAACGTTGCTAAGGTCAACTATTTCCAACGAAAGATTAAATGGGCTATGTTAACTAGGCATTCGCGGGGGAAACGTTTCACGTCAAAAACATCACTTGATAGAAGATATTATAACTGATTTTAGGAAAGAAAAAAAGAAATATTAAATTCTTATTTTCATGCTAAAAAGGAAACACTCTTTAACAATATTAAGACTTCTTACTAGTTATATTCATTTTGAAATAAAACTTTTCGTAAATTATGAAATATTATAATAATTGGGCTGTGTGATTATCATTTTTTATTATTTCAAACCTTGAAAACACTTGTACTATAAGATAATTATATATATAATATATTATATTATATATATATAATTATTATATATATATACTATATATATATTATATATTCCCTCCTTCCCTCTCTCTCTCTTTATATACAATACTATATTATATATATATATATATATATTATATATATATATATATTATATATAATATATATATATATATTATAGCTATATATATAATTATATATATAATTTGGCCCCCCCCTAAATTTTGCTATAACGGCGGCCCATATGTATATTATTATATACTATATTAATATATATATATTATATATATATATTATATATACTATATATATATTATTATATATATATATTTATATATATATATATATACTAATATATATATATATCTTATTTATATATTATATATATATATACATATATTCATATAAGGATCTTGAGTTTCATGGCTCAGATGAATATGCTTTTATTTAACTTTTTTTTGCATATAGTTAGTATATGATACTATCAATTAATTAAGATGCTGATGAGAAAGATACTAAATTTACTAATAAAACGTGAAAGAATTCAAGGTAGGGTAAAATAATGTTTTTGAGTAAAAGACGTTCCCTGTTTTGTCTTTTTTTTTTATATATTAGATTCTCTGGATATACGATAGCAAACATATCATAACCTGAACTTAAGAGCAGTAAACGCAACCTAATCTATATGGATCGACGATGCAGTAAATTTCGACCTAACCACATGGATCCAATTTGCCGTAACAGTTTTTCTTTTGTCTTCGGGTAAGATTTTTTGCACCGTAGAAAATATCTCGAGACGTCGCTCTCTTCCGGGCACTGCCAAACGTACGATGCGTAAAAAAGTACGATATTATTAAATAATTACTTTTTTCGTATTTAAAAGTTATTGTTAGTATCATAAAATAACAATATATGAAAAAAAGTAAAAAAAAAAAACACATTTATCTGAGCCAGGAAACTCATAAGGACCTATATATATATATATATATATATATATATTATATATATATATATATATATATATATATATATATATATATATATATATATATATATGGGGAAACTGCATAAAGCCCGAAAAAAATCAGGACACTTTTCAAAAAAGTTTATTTAAGTAAAAAGTAAGATAAATATGTATTAAATATAAAAATCGTGTTGTCAAGTAATAAAAATTTGTTATAAAATAATAAATAATGAAATAAAATATGTTTTATCGTACGTCTGGCAGCGAATTACTTACGACCTTCATTGAATTTACTCCATTTTTTGTCGTCTACTTCAGTAATATTTATTACATTACAATGGGAGGTTGTATGTTGAATTGTTTAAAAAAAATGTTATTAGACAGTATTTTTGAAATATGTGTTAATGATACTTAGTTACTTAGTTTTTTTTTTTGTTAACGATGTAAATTGCAAACAACATGGTTCCATGGCTTGATTTTCCAAACATACTGTTGTAGATTTTTGTAGAGAAGTTTGTGATAGAGATATTAAATTCGTGAAAAAAATGACCTGACCTGACCTAACCTAACCTAACCTAACCTAACCTAACCTAACCTCATTTGACCCCTAGACCATAGGAGGAAAAAAATGATTTCGCCCCTAGAACATCTATTTTTGTATCATAGAGGCTACCTGAATTCCATGTGGGCGATAAGTAACTTTGTTATATATATATATATATATATATATATATATATATATATTATATATATATATATATATATATATATTATATATATATATATATATATAATATGATATATATTATACTATATATACATATATATATGGATGAAAATAAATGCATGCTCGCATTACAAATTGTACATAAACATTATGTTCCAGGTGGGTTTGAACCTTACCCCATATGATGTTAAAACCAGAAGTTTTAACCTCCCGCCACGGATAGGCTAAAAAGAATCTATCAAGGATTTGATATGATGTTCCACCATCGGTTATCCACCGGAAGACTCCCCCGTCCTACCACTCGTGCCAGAGGTAGACTGGGTGGTAATTTTTATCGGGACTTGCATATTGTATTAGATTGAAAATAAATGCATGCTCGCATTACAAATTGTACATAAACATTATGTCCCAGGTGGGGTTTTGAACCTTTTTCCTTTTAGCCATCGTGAGCTGGGAGGTAAAACTCTGCGTTTTTTAACATCAACGGGTAAGCGGTTCAACCCACTTATGACATAAGGTTATGTACAATTTGTAAATGCAGATGCATTTTTTTTCATTCCATACCAATATGCAGTCCCGACTAAAAAATTTACCCAGTCATTGCCCCTGGCACGAGTGTAGGCGGGGGAGTCTTCCGGGAGGATAACGATGGTGGAATAATCAGTCAATCCTTGGTAAAGATTTCCTTTTACCTATCGTGACTGGGAGGTAAAACTCTTGGTTTTAACATCATAGGAGTAGTGATGCCGCAGTTTGAGCTCGACCACCTTTTTCTCAAAGTATTGAAGAGCTATAAGGTCTGGAACTTGAATATATTCTATGTATGGGATAAGTCTCGAATCCGTGAAATTCAAGTCTGTAGGATGATATATAGAGGGGGGATCACCCGAGGGTGACGCCGATATTGCGCTACAGCCTTGTGCGAGGATCTTGAAGCGATCAATCAAGTTTGATCCTAAATAGCGTTAGTTCGAGCGCTGATGACTAATCTCGTCGCAGACGAGATTACGTCAGCGCGCGAAAAGAGCGCGCGCGCACATACACATACACACTACACATACACATTATTATTATTATCATTACGTCGAAGAAGTGATCCCGGAAGGGGATCACTTCTGAGTTCTTTTTTAAACCCTTCAGCGCCTGCTTCATCGACTTCCGAGTCCGCACTGCACTGGCACCATCCTCGCTCCGACATATATCTATATAGTTAGAGTTATCGTGTGATAAATTTGGAGGTGTTAGATGCGGAGGTAACACTCGTGTAGACGAGGTACGTCCCCGTGGTCCCCGAAGGGGACCCCACCCCCTAAAAAAATCGAAGTGTTCGTAATTTGCTGAATTTTGGTGAGAGGATTCAGAGGTGAGTTTCTAGAAAGACTTGATATGTGAATCTGTGGAGTTGGCTCCGGCACCGGTGCTTGAGCCACTGCGGTGCCGAGTTAAAAAACAGTCGTATAACAACAATATTGGCGTGCTTATATATGTTATTGGATCTGTAGATTTCGAAAATAATGGTTTTTGAACCAGAACATCAAGAAAAGATAAAATAAAAAATAAAATAAAAAAAGATAAATAAATAAATAAAATTTCTTACCTTCTTTATGTTGTATAACTTACAATTTACCGTTTTTATCATACCTAAAGGCAGTAAATCACTAATCAAAACCACTATCCAACATCCCTCCTGACCATCTGTGATCTATTTGTATCTATGATTAAGGTTCAAATTTTTACTAAAAATTTTTTCATGTTTTAATACCCTAAAGCAGTAAATCCTAAATCAGCTGTCCACATCCCTCCGTATTTTCTTGTTAGTTATCCAAAATGATACTCGATATGACTTGAATCAATAAGTTCAATAGATCATAGGCGAATGGATGGGTAGGGAACTGCTGAGTTGGATGGTTTGATTTACTGCTTTTAAAACTCAGTTAACTTAGACTATGTGATTTTTATTCAAAGAAACTTATTTTTATGCTATGTTCGGATAAAATTTTGTTATTTTTTATGTTATGGTTAGTTAAAACTTTGTTGTCTTTGCATTTATTCGTTGGGGTTATGATATTTAGGAGAGGTTATGATGAATTTTTTGTTAAAATATTACGAAGTTCATGTTAAAATTCGGTACGTTAGCATTATAATCGTTGTCAGTATGATGATTTGACGGGTTATACTAAATTTTTTGGTAAAATTTACGATGTATGCATAAATTAACAATGAGTATGTCTACAGATATGCAAGAAAAAAAGTGGGAATAGGTATACGTTTGACGAAGTGTAAGTACTTGCTACCGTTGTTAAGTGCGGAACCTTTGTTAATTAGTAGTTTATTAGTACGATGGCTGTGTTCTTAGTTTGTCGTTGCTACTTATCTTCTTTAGTTCAGGTTATTTGTTAGATTTATAATGCTAAATCTTGTGTTACTTTAGCATATTATTCGATGGTTAGTTATATTAAAAAAACTTATTTTTGTGTTTGTTTAGTCGAAATGATACTTGAATAGGACATTAATCAATAGATCAATAGATCAAAAAAGTCATGAACAAGGATGGGTAGGATGGGGAGGGGCGGGGACGGGTGGTTGATTTACTGATTTATGATTTACTGCTTCTAAATTCGGAAAGTATTACACTTGACCATTTGATATTTTTATCAAAGAATATTTTTATGTTATGCTTTTAGGCATAAACTATTGTTTATGTTTACAAGTATTCGTCAGTCTGTTGATAATTCAGACATGGCCTATTGATAAATTTTTGTTAAATATTTAATGTGTCTAGTAAAAGATTAACGTTAATATGTTAGAGATTTGGCTTGGAAAAAGTATGAATAGGTTTACGTTTTGTACGCACATGGGTAGTTACTTTACGGTGTTAAGTGTGGAACTTTGTTAATGTTAACTGTTTATTAGCGCGTAAGTTGTGTTAAGTTTGTCGTTATACATTATTTTCTTAGTTTATATGTGCTAGCTTTATTAATGTGAAAACATTGTTATGTTAGCATATATTCGCTGTTTAGTATATAAAGAACTCATTTTTGGGCTATGTTTATTAGAAATGATACTCGAAATGTGACGTAAATCAATAGTGTTAATGTAAAATTAACATGATATGTTAGAGATATGCTTTGGAAAAAGTTATGAAGAGGTTACGTTTTTGTACGCTGTGCTAGGTTACTTTAGTGTTGTAAGTATGGAACTTTGTTATGTTAGTAGTTTATTAGTACGTATGATGTGTGTTTGTCGTTGTGGCTTATATTCTTAGTTCAGGTTGTGTTATTGTTAGCTTTATTAATGTAAAAACTTGCTACGTTAGCGTATCTTCGACCGGTTGTACAAATTACTTTTTGCGTTTATGTTTAGTCGAAATGATACTCGAAAATGACATGAATCAATAGATCAATAGAATAAAAGGTCATTGGACGGGATGGGTAGGGAGGGGCGGGACAGCGCGGTCCGCCTCGCCCCCCCCCGCCGCACCCCCCTCCGCGGATCCCTCCCTCCGCCTCCCCCTCCGGTCCACGCCCCCTCCCGCGACCCCCCCCGCCGGTCCCCACTCCCCCCCAGCCGCGCCATCGCACGCTACCCCCTCTCCTTCGGAGAGAGATGGGGTTTGACTTACTGATTTTACTGATTTACAGCTTTAAAATCAGTAAACTATACAACTTACTATGATATTTTTATTCAAAGAACTTTTTTTATGTTATTTTGAATAAAACTTTGTTATTTTAATGTTATGATTGGATAAAACTTTGTTATGTTTGCCCCTATTTGCTGGGGATTATTATATTTGGTTAAGGTTATGATAAATTTTTTGTTAAATATGCTTATTGATATGTTAAAAAACTTTGTTTACGTTGCATATAGTCGTTGGTCTTGTAGTATCGGTCAAGGTTTATGATACATTTTTTGATAAATGTTATACTGTGTCAATGTAGAATTAACGTTAATATGTTAGAGATCTGCTTATCGTTGAAAAAGTAAGAATAGGTTACGTTTTGAATGCAATGTCAGCTATTTACTGGTGTTAGTGTGGAACTTTGTTAATGTCGACTTCTTATTCAGCGGATTATTCATACGTGGGGTATGTCAGGTTTGTCGTTGTACATTTAACTCGTAGTTCCGTGATGTATGTTAGCTTTTATTTGATGTTGAAAACTTTGTTAACGTTAGAGTATACTCATTGATCTTATGTATGATAATTACACACGGTTGTGGTAAATTTTTGTTAAATAAGTTACTATGTTAATGTAAATATATCAGTGATATGTTAGAAAAAGTATGAATAGGTTGCCTCTTTTGTATGCTTTGTTAGTTACTTCACTGCTGTTAAGTGTGGAACTTGTTAATGTTGACTTTTTTCATGTTTAAGATGTGTTAAGTTTGTCGTTGTGGGGTATATTCATAGTTCAGATGATGTTAAGTAATCTTTATTAATGTTGAAAATTTTGTTACGTTAGAGTATACTCATTGACTGTATGATAATTACACATGATTGTGGTAAATTTTTTGTAAATGTTACTAGTTAATGTAAAAATATCAGTGATAGTTAAAAAAGTGTGAATAGGTTGGGTCTTTGTATGCTATGTTAGTTACTTTACTGGTGTTAAGTGGGGAACTTTGTTAACGTTTACAGTTTGTTCATGTTTAAGATGTGTTAGGGTTGTGTTGTGTATTATATTCGTAGTTCAGATGAGCTAAGTAAGCTTATAATGTGGAAAACTTTGTTACGTCAGCCTATATTGTTTGATCTTTGTATAAAGAACTTATTTTTATTTATGTTTATCCAAACGATACTCGAAATGGATTGAATCAAGTAGATCAATAGATTCAATAAGACACAACTGACAGGAGGGGTGGTCGGATGGTCGGCCTGGATTGGTGGTTTGATTTACTGATTTATTGATTTAGGGTATGTAAACATGACAATTTTAGTTAAAAAATATGACTTGAATCAATAGATTCATAGATCAATAGATCACAACTAGTCAGGAGGGTGGGTGGATGGTGGTTTTGGTGGTGGGTTTGATTTTTACTGATTTACTGATTTTAGGGTTGTAAAACGGTTACAATTTTACGTAAAAATTTGACTGAATCATAGATCAATAGGATCACAGTGGTCAGGGGGGATGTTGGATAGTGGTATTGATTTTGTGATTTACTGCTTTAGGGTATGTAAAACGTTACATTTTAGTAATAAATTTTGACCATTAAATCATAGAATCAATACGATCACAGAATGGTCAATGAGGGAGGTTGGTAGTGGTTTGATTTAGGATTATACTGCTTTATAGGGTATGTAAAACGTTACAATTTAGTAAAAATTTGACCTAATCAATAGATCAATCGATCAATAGGTCAATGCATCAATAGATCAATAGATCACGACTGGAGAGGAGGGTGCTTGGCTTTACTGATTTACGATTTACTGCTTTAGGGTATGTAAAAAACGTGAATTTTTTATAAACAAAAGAATAAGAAATTTTATTTATTTAATTTATTTATTTATTTTTTTCTTCATGGTTCTGAAACCATTATTTCGAAATCTACAGACCAATAACACATATAAAGGACACCAACTTGTTGTATGATACGAATGTTCATAACTAAGCACCGCAGCGCGCTCAGCACCGGTGCGAGCCAACTCCTCAGAGTTCCAATACCAGGTCTTTCTAGAAATTCAACTCGAATCTTCTCACCAAATTTCAGCTTTATACGATCAATTTTTAAATTTTTTTTATGGGGTTGGGTTCCCCTTCGGGGGGACCCATGGAGACGTAACTTCGTATACACTGGGTTACCTCATCATCTAACCACCCGCCAAATTTTAGCACGATACGATAAGTTCGAAGTCGGAGGCAGGCTGACAATCAAAGTCGGAGTCAAACCGGATTGCGTAAGAACGCAGCCACGGTGGAAAGCAAGTCGGAGTGCGTAAAAAACGATCCCTTACAGGGGTCGTTTTTCGAAAATAATGGCTTTCAGAACCATGAAGAAAAAAATAAAAATAAATAAATAATTTCTTTATTCTTTTTGTTTATAACTGAAATATCATCTTTACATACCTTAAAGCAGTAAATCAGTAAATACAACCACCATCCAAGCAACCTCCTGTCCAGTCGTGATCTATTGATCTATTGATCATATTGATCTATTGATCTATTGATCTTATTGATCTATTGATTCAAATTTTTACTAAATTGTAACGTTTTACAACCCTAAAGCAGTAAATCACTAAATCAAACCACTATCCACCTCCTCATGACCATCTGTATCTATTGATCTAATTTTGATTAAGGCCAATTTTAACTAAAAATTGTACGTATTTACATTACCCTTAAGCAGTAAAATCCTAAATCAAACCACTATCAACATCCCTCCTGACATCTGTGATTATTGATCCTATTGATTAAGGTACAAAATTTACTAAAATTGTGATAGGTGTTACATGTACCCGTAAATCGTAAATCTAGTAAATCAACCCACCATCCAGCCACCATCCGACCACCCTCCTACGACCTTTCGATCTATTGATCTATTGATCTATTGATTCAGGTCAAATTTTTACTAAAATTGTCATGTTTTACATACCCTAAATGCAGTAAATCAGTAAATCAAACCACAATCAAAGCACCCATCGACACCTCTGTCCAGTTGTGATCTATTGATCTATTGATACTATTGTTCAAGCCACATTTCGAGTATCATTTCTTATAAACATAGCACAAAAATGAAGTTCTTTTTTATACTTACCCTTGAATATATCGCTACGTAACAAAGTTTTCCCATTATAAAGCCTACTTAGCATCATCTGAACTACGAATATAACACAACGACAACCTAACACATCTTAAAATGAAACAACTGTACGTTAACAAAGTTCCCCACTTAACAGCAGTGAAGTAACTAACATAGCATACTAAGACGTAACCTACTTTCACTTTTTCTAACATATCACTGATTTTTACATTAACATAGTAACATTTAACAAAAATTACACAATCATGTGTAATTATCATACAGATCATGAGTATACTCTAACGTAACAAAGGTTTTCCATTAATAAAGTTACTTAACATCATTCTGAACTGATGATATAACCCACAACGACAGAACTTAACACATCTTAACATTTAATAAGCAGCACATTAACAACAGTTCCACACTTAGCAGCATGAAGTAACTAACAAAGGCATTTACAAGAGGAACCTATTCACACTTTTTCTAAAAATATCACTGATATTTTACATTAACATAGTACCATTTAACAAAAAATTTACCACAACCGTGTGTAATTATCATAAAGATCAATGAGTATACTCTAACCGTAACAAGTTTTCACATCAATAAGCTAACATAGAATCAACGGAACTACGTTATAAGTACAACGAACAACCGACATACCTTATGTCCCGATTAAGCATCGACATTAACAAAGTTCCACACTTAACACCAGTTAAAGTAGCTGACATTGCATGCAAAACGTAACCTAATTTCTTACTTTTTTTCAAGCATATCTCTAAACATATAACGGTTCATCTTACAAAGATAAGTAACATTTAGCAAAAAATGGATCATAACCTTGACCGATTATTATACAGACAACGAATATTATGCTAACGTAACAAAGTTTTTTACTTATCATAGTAATATTTTAACAAAAATATCATACCTTACCTAAATATCATAATCCCCAGCATGGGGGAAAACATACAAAGTTTTATCCCAACATAACATAAAAATAACAAGTTTTATCCAACATAACATAAAAATAAGCTTCTTTGAATAAAAATTCATATAGTAATTGTAATACGTTTACTTGGATTTTAAAAGCTGTAAATCAGTAAATCAGTAATCCAAAACCACCAGTCCTCTCTCCGCCCTCCTACCATTCCCGGTCCATGACCTTTATTTATATAGTCTACTTGATTTCAGTCTATTTCGCGTATCATTTCGACTAAACATAAACGCAAATAAGTTTTTTGGTATTACTAACCTTCGAATATCCGCTAACCGTAAGCAAAGTTTTTAACATTAATAAAGCTACATTAACAACAACCTGAACTAAGATATAATTTGCCACAATTGACAAAACTAACACATCTTACACGAATAAACACCTAACATTAACAAAGTTCCACACTTTACACCTGTAAAGTAACTAGCACCAGCGTACAAAACGTAAACCTATTCAGTGACACTTTTTCAAGCATTAATCTCTAAACATAATCATTGCTTAATTTTCATTAAACACTATTGATTTACCGTCACATTTCGGAGTATCATTTCTATAACATAGCCCAAAAATGAGTTCTTTATATACTAACAGCGAATATATGCTTAACAGAACAGATGTATTCACATTAATAAGCTTAACATAGCGTCATATAACTAAGAAAACAATAATGTATAACGACAAAACTAACACAACTTACGCGCTAATAAACAGTTAACATTACAAAGTTCCACACTATAACACCGGTAAAGTAAAAAACTACCATTTGCGTGACAAAACGTACCTATCATACTTTTCCAAGATATCTCTTAACATATTAACGTTAATCTTACATTGACACATTACATATTTTAACAATTTATCATTGCATGTCTATTATCTACAGACTGCGAATAACTGTAAACTAACAAAGTTTGTATCCTAAACATAACATTAAAAATAAGTTCTTTGAATAAAATTATCATGGTAAAAGTGAACTACTTTACCGAATTTAAAGCAGTATCAGTAAATCAGTAATCAACCACCGTCCCCGCCCCTCCCCATTCCTACCATCCTGTTCATACTTTTTTGATCTATGATCTATTGATCATGTGATATTTCGAGTATCATTTCGACTAAATAACACAAAATAAGTTTTTTATACTAACCATCGAAATATATTGCTAAAGTAACAAAGATTTTACATTAATAAATCTAACATAACATAAACCTGAAACTAAGAATATAATGACAACGACAAAACTAACACACCATACTACTAATAAACTTACTAACATTAAAAGTATCCCGCACTTACAAACGGTTAAAGTACCTAACACTTCGTATAAACGTAACCTATTCCACTTTTTTCCTGCATATCTGTAACATATCATTGTTAATTTTACAATTAACATCGATAAATATTTACCAAAATTTAGTATAACCCCTGTCTTCATTCATACTGCAACGAATATAATGCTAACGTTCCGAATTTTTAACATCAACTTTCGTAATATTTTAACAAACATTCATTTTCATAACCTGGTCTAAATATCATAATCCCCATACGAAATTGCAAGACACAAAGTTTTAACTAACCAATAAACATAAAAATAACAAAATTTTATCTTACATAGCATAAAATAAGTTCTTTGATAAATATCCAGTAAAGTCTCAATAGTTACTGATTTTAGGCGTAAATCAGTAAATCAAACCGACCATACCACACTGCCCACATCATCCACTAATGATCTATTGAAACTAAAATTGATTCTAAGTCATATTTCGAGTATCATTTTGGATAAACATAACATAAAATACGGAGGGATGGTTGGACAGCTTGATTTAGTGATTTACTGCTTAGGGTATGTAAAAACATGAAAATTTTAGTAAAATTTTGACTTCGAATCAATAGATCACTAGATCACAGATGGTCAGGGAGGGATGTTGATAGTGGTTTGATTTAGTGATTTACTGCTTTAGGGTAATATGCAAAAACGTAAATTTGTAAGTTATAAACATAAAAAGTGTAAGAAATTTTATTTATTTATTTATTTATTTATTTATTTATTTTTTTTATTTTTATCTTCTTTTCTTGATGGTTCTGAAAAACCATTATTTTCGAAATCTACAGATCCAATAACATATATAAGCACGCCAATATTGTTGTTATACGACTGTTTATTAACTCGGCACCGCAGCTCAAGCACCGGTGCCGGAGCCAACTCCAGATTCACATATCAAGTCTTTTCTAGAAACTCAACTCTGAATCCTCTCTCACCAAATTTCAAATGCTATCATTTGAACACTGATTTTAAAGGGGTCCCCTCTTCGGGGACCCACGGACGTAACCTCGTTCACAGACTGAGGTTACTCCCCATCTAACACTCCCTCCAAATTTTATCACGATACGATAATCCCTTAACTTATAGATATAGCAAGTCGTAATTTTCGGTGAGGGAATGGTGAGGTGCGTGGTGGTGACCAGTGCGCGCAGTGCGGACTTGGAGTCGATGAAGCAGGCGCTGAAGGGTTTAAAAAACAACTCAGAAGTGATGGGGATTCATCACTTTCGGACGTAATAATAATAATAATAATAATAATGTGTATGTATGTGTATGTACGTAAGTGCTCGCGCTGACAATCTCGTCTGCGATTACGTCATCACGCTCGAACCTAACGCTATTTAGGATCAAACTTATTGATCGGGCCAGATCACGCCACAAGGCGTAAGCTGTTCACCCTCGGGGTGACCCCTCTATATACATCCTACAGACTTGAATTTACACGGATTCGAGCTATCCCATACATATCAAGGTACCTGGGTTTCAGACCTATAGCTCTTATACAATACTTTTTGAGAAAAAGGTGGTCGAGGTGAGACTGTACCATCACTCATAGGGTAAGGATTCAAACCCACTCTGGACATAATATATATATATATATATATATATAAGGTTAAAAGTATATATGTTGGCATAGCGATATATATACATAAGTTAAGTATATTATTATATTGGTTAGTTATTATTACATGTTACATATTATTATTGTTATGCGCATAAAGAGTTGGCAGCAGCGCTGGCTGGCGCTATTAAGTTATTATTACATATTATTATAATTTCATATATATATAGGCGTTATGTTGGCTATACATGTTATTATACAGTTAGAGCATATATGCTATAGCAAAGATATATGTTGCTATATATATATATATACATATAGTTGCTCTTGTATTGTTGTTATTATTAACTATTATTATAGTTAATATGCTGCGCGCTATGCTATATATATAACAAAGTTACTTATCGCCCACATGGAACTGAGGTAGCCTTATGATACATAAATAGATGTTCTAGGGCGAAATTATTTTTTCCCTCCTATGGTTTAGGGGTCAAATGAGGTAGGCTAGGTTAGTTAGGTTAGGTTAGTCAGTCAGGTCAGGTCATTTCTTTTTCAGAATTTAATATTTCTATCACACAAACTTCTCTACAAAAATCTACAACAGTATGTTTGGAAAATCAAACCATGGAACCACATTGTTTCAGTTAATATAAAAAAGCTAATAACTAAGTATCATTAACACATATTTCAAAAATACTGTCTAATAACATTTTTTTTAAAGCAATTCAACATACAACCTCCCATTGTAATGTAATAAATATTACTCAAGTAGGCGACAAAAAATGTAGTAAATTCAATGAAAGTCTTGCGTAATTCGCTGCCAGACGCTGATAAAAATATTTTTATTTCAATATTTATTATTTTATAACAATTTTTTTTACACGATTTTTATATTTAATACATATTTATCTTACTTTTTACTTAAATAAATAAACTTTTTAAAAAGTGTTTTGCTTTTTTCTGCTTTAAATAACTTTCTCAATATATATATATATATATATATATATATATATATATATATATATATATATATATATATGCTATATATATATATTATTATTATTATATGTATATATATATATATATATATGTATATATCGTGCGGCGAAGCTGTCCAGTCATCTTATTGATGCGGCGATGACTGACCAGATGAGATAAACAATAAATCAATCCTTTTTCAAATTTCATTATTATTTTTATTTTCTTTATTATATATATAAATATATAGCAAAGTATATATATATATATATATGGCGGCGTTAAGGTTGTTGTTATTAGCATATATAAGTGGTATATATATATATATTAAGCATATATATATATAATACATATATATATATATATATATATATATATATATATATATATATATATATATATATATATATATATATATATATCTTGAAAAAGCGGATCAATTAAAATGAATAAATATTAATTTAACATGCTCAGGTAATCTCTAAATTTGTCGGATCAATTGCGAGCACATTATCCCTATTATTATATAATGTTCACATCTCTCAGCCAATCAAATTACGCAAAAAATGTATACTAATATAACATACAAAACTCATCTCTAAGTTTGTCGCTGCATCCCTATTTCAGCGAGTTTGTTTCTCGTATTAAAGCATGGGAACTTTAAAATTTCGTTCAAACTTAGGACTTTCGAAATATAATATATTAATAAAGAAATTGTAAATTCATAAATTATTATTAGAATCAGGGAAAAACAATATTAATTTTACTGTTTTTACAAGAATAAGTCAATTAAAGTTCCTTACTTTAGTTACAATATACACTTTATAAAGTATGAAATATTTTGAAAAAAAACTGAAACAATTAAAAACAAAAATTGAAAATTTAAACGCAGGCACCAGACCAGACTATCTTTCAAGCAGTAAACATTGTTCGTTCAATGAATCAGTGTTGGTGCGTGTATTTTCTATTATATTTGTTTTACTTTCAAAATAAGAATTTCAAGGTAATGCTTATTAGTATTATATAATTATTTATAACGTTTTAGTATTTATTTGTATAAAATATATAATATATTTCGTTACTGGAAAACGGCCAAATCAAATTATTATTATATTACGTAACTATAGGCTATAGACTACACAGTGTAAAGCCGTTTTCGTTTATGCATTTGTGCTAATAAAATGCTTGAGTATTCTCCGCTAGATTGTGGTGGATACAAAAAAATTTGGTGTCTACATATTGACCGATGAAACTGCGGATCTGTCAGGCAAAGAACAATATAGGATTAAGGATTTTCGATTTTGAAAAAATGACTGTTCGAGAAAAATTCCTGGAGTTTGAAGTTCTTAAAGGGACAGATGGTAAAACCAACAAAACGATTGATTTGTTTTTAGAAAAAGATCGATCCTTGATATATATATAAAAGGTTATTATAAATATATATATATATATATATATATATATATATATATATATATATATATATATATATATATTATTGGTTATATATATATTATTATATATATATATATTATTTATATATACATATTATTATATATTATTAATTTATTACTATTATTATATATATATATATAAAGAGTATATATATATATATATATTACATACATATATTATTATTAAGTTAGCATATTTATTATATGCATATGTTATAGTTACATATATGGTTACATATATATACATACATATATATATTATATACATATTGGCTATATGCCATACTAAAACATATTGAAAGAAAGAAGAAGATCAGTTTCATTTTTCTCAATTTTGTGGAAGGAAGAAGTTATATATATATATATATGTATATATATATTATACATATATATATATATATATATATTATTATTATTATTATATGTTATTATATAATATATATATATATATATATATATATATATATATATATATATATTATTATATTATTATTATTAAAGAAGAAGCATATTACATATACATATATATATATATTATTATGCTATATTATATGCTACATATATATATGCTATGGCAGGATTTCATTTAGGGGGGGCAAAGGTTGAATGATATATATATATATATATATGTTATATATATATATATATATATATGTTGGTTATATATAAGTATATATATATATATATATATATATATATATTATTATTATGTATATATATATATATATATATATAAGATATATATAGGTCCTCTGTTTAGCCAATGGTCACTTTAATTTTTTCTTTTTAATATATTGCTACTATATGGTACCAACAATGAATTTCAGTGGTAACGGACATAACTTCAAAAGTTCGAAATATTTTTTTAAATAATTTTTAAAATCACATTTATGTTAAATATTTTTTGAGCGGGATTGTTTTGGAACGTCCCGCACGAAATCCAATTGCATATTTGAATCAGCGTATAAAGCTTATTACAATAATAATAAAAATTTTTTTCATAAATTAAATATCCCACAAAAAGTACGACATTTACAGAAAAATAACCAACTACATATTTGGAATCAGCGTATAAATCTTATTACAAATATATAAAAAAACATTAGGGGGTTTGAACGAGCCGACGGGGGACAGAGGGAGGACGTTTTCCACAGCTACCCCCCGTAAGGGGTGGAGGAACCCCCGCCACACCCAAATACCAAAGAGCAGGGTTCCGAGAAATCTCTCCCGGAGGTGGGTCCTACCCTGTCGTTCCCTGAAGGTCGAGAGACCCTGACTCCTGCCATCTCTGCGGTGGTTTACCCTTGGGTACTCCTTTAGTTAAAAAAAAAAAATTAAACTGACGAATCGTAAAACGTAACTGGTCCTATATATTTTGAATCATGTCCGCCATTGCATAAAACAGAAAAGGTCATATATATAGCAGCAGCAGCAGCAGCTATAGAAGGGATAGAAGATCACCGCGCGCGATTTCGGCAAGATGCAAAGGTATGCAGCTATACAGCAGTGCTAAGTTATATATATATATATATATATATATATATATATATATATATATATATATATATATATATATATATATATATATATATATATATATAAAATTTATAAAAATTAAATTGATAGCAAATATTATGTATTTATTTTCTGCAATTGTTTTTTAATGTGTTGTCTGCAGCTGAATATGAACGGGTACGCCTTCCATGATTGATTTAACAGCTTTGGCAGCCGCCAAATGTTATCGACATACTGAAAATAATATGTATTGGAATATGTAACTTTTTCTTGTGTCGAGCGGTCGAAAGAGAACGGAAAAGAAATAAAATTGGAAGTGTAACTAAACTTTTTTTTTTTTATACTGAAATAAAAAATTTCCTATGAGTGACCCTGACCTGACCTGACATATATATAACCTAACCTAACTTAACTCTAACCTATCTCATTTCCCTAGGAACATATGAAATAAAAGAAATAATTCATTTCGCCCCTTAGAAATATCTATTTATGTATCATAGAGGTTACCTTGCAAAAAAATTTTATCTGTCCCGTGTGGGCGTTAAGTAACTTTGTCAATATATATATATATACATATATATATATATAAGCATAAGCAGTAGCAGCATAGCAGCAGTTATTATGTTATGCTATTGTTAAAAGAAGAGCAGTAGTATATGTTATATATATGCTACATATATATATGTTATTATTATATTATTATATTATATTAGTTATTATTGCTGGCTATTATGCTGGTTGTTATTGTTATTGGCTACATATATTGGCTATACATTTCATACATATTATTTATTATATATTAAAGAAGAAGGAAGATATATTATTATGTTATTACAAGATATATAGGCTATATTGGCTACATGGCTATTATTATTATAGCTACAAGAAGAGTTATACATTATGTGCTGTTATTAATATATGTTATTATATATATATATATATATACAGTGCATATCAGGCTGTTAGCTAGCCCCCCGAAATTTTTGAGACACTTAAAGTTTTTAAGTATCATATCCGTCAATAATCTAAAGTTCAGCAACACTCTTATATAATTCGTTCCTGTCAGGGACAAAATCTCGTAAGTAATTTAGTTAAAACTAAACTTGAAGCCATCAGGAAAAAAATGCAACACTAGAATTTCAACAGATTTTGAAGAATGTGCAAGCGTATCTGAATCTGAGCTGAGTATTGAAAATGATGTACCAAAAAATTAACAAATTCCAAAATACAGACCCAGCATTCATTATTTCCGGAAACCCAGACTTATTATCGCACATCCATTTTTTACCATTTTTGGAATGATTTAATATCAGCATTAGGGAGAGAGGTTTTTAAATCATGAAGAAATTATATCTTCCTCCTCAAAAATTTCGCTCATATCGAACAGGTCTAATGCGCCATGATGAGAAGATAAAAAAGACAAAAGTAACATTTGCCAAGCGAAAAGATCGCGAAAGCCAATTGAATATTTAGTAAAAGCAGAATGGGATTATGGAAGATGAAGCCTGGCATCACGCAAACAGATCGTCCAAAAACAGCAATAGACGGACCAGTTTCTTGTTCGCAGTCACAATTTCCAAATATTTTACATCTTGAGGCAAATACTGGCAATTTTACCCGTGTTACTGCTTCAGCAGAAAGAAGCTTTTCAACATTAAGACTTGAAAACCTACTTGAGAAATACTAGTGGAGATGAAAGACTTACTGGGACTTGACCTCCTCTACATACATCGAAATATTGACATAAAAACTGAAGATGTTATCTTGGGACTTTGCTCACTTTCATGCCCGGCGATTAAATTTAACAATTTAGGTATGATGGTTTTAGTAATTGATATAAATTTTTTTCCCTTGTTCTCAAACCGATAATATTTGATTCTTCCAGTTCCTTACTAGTATTATTATATTATTATTATTATTATTATTATTATTATTATTATTATTATTATTATTATTATTATTATTATTATTATTATTATTATTATTATTATTATTATTTATAGCAAACCAAATTTATTAGTATCAGTATATATATATATATATATAGCAGCTGCTATATAGCAGCAAGTTATATATATATATATATATATATGAAAGGTTAGTTATTATATATATATATATATATATATATATATGTTATGATCTTTTTTTATATATTTAGATTTATATTTTTAAATAAATATATATATATAAACTGATAATTGTCTGGCCCCGAAAAAAATTTGATACGCCACTGTATATAGTTATATAGTTGGTTATTATATATATATATATATATTATATATATACATATAGCGTTGGTTGGTTACAGCAAAGAAGCAAAGAAAGGCGAAAAGAAGAGTTATTGTATGTTGGTTATATATATATATATATATATATATATATATATATATATATATATATATATATATATATATATATATCCTTATGAGTTTCATGGCTCAGATAAATGTGTTTTTTTTTACTTTTTTTCATATATTGTTATTATATGATACTAACAAAAACTTTTAAATACGAAAAAAGTAATTATTTAATAATATCGTACTTTTTTACGCATCGTACGTTTGGCAGAGCCCGAGACAGAGCGACGTCTCGGGATATTTTCTGCAGTGCAAAAATCTTACCCGAAAAAAAAGGGAAAACTGTTACGGCAAAGTAAATCCATGTAGGTTAGGTCGAAATTTATTGCATCGTCGATCCATATAGATTAGTTTGCGGTTTACTGCCCTCTAAGTTCAGGTTATGATATGTTTTGTTATGTATAACACAGAATCTATATATGAAAAAAAAAAAAAATATTGAACGTCTTTTACCCACAAACCTTATTTTTTACCCTACCTTGAATTCTTTCACGAATTAGCACTAAAATGCGCTTCTCCTTTTTCATGCAAATGAACGGTTTTTGCTTACATGACAAATTAAATTTTTAATACATTCAAATTCCTGTATCTTCCTCATCAAAGATCTAATTAATTGCTAAGTATCATATACCATCAATATATGAAAAAGTAAAAAAAAAAAGCATATTTATCTTTGAGCCATGAAACTTAATAAAGGGTCCTTTTTATATATAGAGCATATAGTTATAGAAAGAGCATATTGTTAAGTGTTATATATATATATATAAAATATATATATATATATATATATATATGTTATTATATATATATATATATATATTAAATATAAATATATATATATATATATATATATATATATATAATAATAATAATAATAATAATAATAATAATAATAATAATAATAATTTAGGAGTGATTCAATTCACTATTTTTACTATTTGCGGATGCGGATGCGGATACGAATACTTATTTTTAATATTCGCGGATTGTGGATAGTTTTAGGTAGACATCATCTTTACTATTATGATGAGGTGTTTTATTTAAGGAATTTCAATGTACAAAATGATGCGTGGTTAGGACCCTCTCACACTGATTCAGAATTTTAAGAAACCGAATAATTCGGCATTCTCTACGATCTGGACCAACTGATTCGAGAGTCGCATATATTCAAGATTGTGTTAACCAGTTATGGCACACCCTTGATCTAAGCTTCAATACTAGTCATTCTACCCATATATAACCAATCTTCTTTACTATTGGCAAATCTGAGCACAGTCTTATAACTCTTAATTATAATGTTTTCTCTCCAACAGCTCCACACTAACATAAAAGTATCTCCTGCCAGTTTAATCGAGCTGATGGGAGGGTTTTTGCATGACTTTACGCTAACAATTCCTACGCTAAATACCACCCTTAAAAACACATAACTTTTCTGCATCTTTCGATAGTCAGACTGTTTCTCCTGTTGACAATATAAATATCCTTGGCTTTAACATAAACAAAAAAAATGTCTTTTTCAATCTCACTTCAAAACGATTTGCAAAAGTAACCTCAAAGAAGTTGGGGTTTCTGTTTAGACTATAATTTTTTTCCTCTTCTCAGTTATTCCAGCTATTTAAGGGTCTCATCCACCCATGTACGGAGTAATGTTCTCATCTATAGGAAGAAGCACTCGGGTTTTACCGGTCTTTTGAATAATGTTGGGTTAAAGACTAAAGGCTTAGAAACTTTTCCTTACTTTCCAATTGACTTACTTGACTTAGCATTGGTGCTTTATCGTTTTTCTATAAGTACTACAGCGGCATGTGCTGAAGGGAAGTAACCACTCGTATGTCAATACTCTTATGCCACCCTCGTTGCACAAGGGATGCTGCTTCTGCGCAAAATTTTGGTGTGGACAATGGGAACTATTATACATGCTTGTTCACTGTGGTGCTTCCTTCTTACCAATGACCTTTTGTCCTGTGGAATTCTCTTTCGTTTTCTGTGCTTCCTACCGAATTTAATCTGCTTCACTTTAAAGCTTGCGTTTGTGCTCACCTTCAAAATCAATTTTAGGTGGTGTTTGCAGGGGTTTACTTTTTTGTCATTTTTATTATTATTTTACATCCTCTTCTCCATTAGGGTTCTACACGTCAGCTGTAGTGATAAACGAAAATGAAATAAAAGACTAAGAAAGCGAGGAACCAAACGAAGGTATCAGACTTGGGCTCAAATCGTATGCCCCCTCCCCTCCAACTTATTTTTTTCCTTTAAATCGTTCTACTGTAAAATTTTTAATTGTCGCTTAAAACCTTTTGCCTTGCAAGCGACGATATATATATATATATATATATATATATATATATATACTATATATATATATATATATATATATATATATATATATATATATATATATATATATATATATATATATATATATATATATATATATATATATACTTTCTTTCCTTTCACTTGGTTGATTTTAAATACAAAATGGAAAATAAGATTCACACTTTTTTTCGAATGTGTGAATGAATACTTTTTCTCTTGAGCGTCATCACTACAAGATTCAATTTTTTTTTAAAAAGAACTTTTGCTTTCTTTTCCTATTTGAATATAAATTAATATTCAGTAACATCGCTGTTATTTAGATGTTATTTGAATATCTTAACACAATCTCATGTATCTGGCAAACTTGTAGAGAGAGAGAGAGAGAGAGAGAGAGAGAGAGAGAGAGAGAGAGAGAGAGAGAGAGAGAGAGAGAGAGAGAGAGAGACTACGGACAAGGGTTCGATTCTTGTCTGGATCCTAGGTAGCAGTTGCTTAATCAGTTGCCCTTCATAGAATATAAATCGAAATTAAAGATAAAATAAAGATAAACACATAAATTATTCAAATATATATATATATATATATATATATATATATATATATATGTGGGGGTGCTCATATATATATATATATATATATATATATATATATATATATATATATATATATGTATATATATATATATATATATATATATTTATATATATATATATATATATATATATATATATATATATATATATATATATATATATATATATATATATATATATATATATATATATATATATATATATATATATATATATATATAGCATATATATATATGAGGGGCTGCTCGTAACCTGGTTGCAAGTTTTTGCAACCACCACTATATACAACTTGCTTGTGCACAAATTTTATTTATTATTTTTATTATTTAATTTTTTCAGTAGGATTAAATATTTAATAGATTAAATTGCATCTTATTATTATTATAACAAACTCAATAAATGCAATTTGGAAAAAAAAAAAAAAAAGTCACTAAATTTTGATTCGTTCGTTTGCAAAAATTTTGCAGCGCATGATCTGTGTATTGTGGATTAGAGGAGTGTTTAAGCGCAAATATAACGACGTTTTTTTTTCTTTTTTTTTTCAATAAAAAGAAAAATCGTAATAAAATTGTACAAAACATTTTGAAAAGTTTGTATTATTTTTTTTTTTTCGTTTCCATTTTATAACTTATAATTCAGTCTGTGGCTGAATTGACAAAAGTGACAATTTTAATATTGTAATTCATTTAATTATCCGTTGTGTAAATTTGAACATTGCCTCAAAATGAGGTTAAATAAAAGAAATAGATTTTCTTTTACTTCAGACTTATGTACGTAAATAATAAAAATTAAAAAATTAAAATTTTTTTACTATCTATATATTTTATAGTATATATATTATATATATATATATATATATATATATATATATATATATATATATATATATATATATATATATATATATATATATATATACTTTGTTCTATATACTTTTATAAATATATATATATATGTATATATGTGTGTGTGTGTGTGTGTGTGTGTGTAATTTTGTATATGAAATGTCAAATGCAAACTCCTATAAATTGTACCACGAGCCACTGATATACAGTATATATATATATATATATATATATATGGACCTATATATATATATATATATATATATATATATATATATATATATATATATATATATATATATATATATATATATATATATATATAAATATATATATATATATATATATATATATATATATATATATATATATATATATATATATATATATATATATATAAGTGATGGACCGGATGTCAAAATTTGACTGTTTGCGGATGCGGATGCGGATGCGGATCTTAAAGAGGATGAGGATGCGGATGCGGATGCGGATCTTAAAGTAGATGAGGATGCGGATGCGGATGCGGATGCGGATGCGGATGTTTACTCTTTGAAGTTTGAATTAAAAATTATATATATATATATATATATATATATATATATATATATATATATATATATATATATATATATATATATATATATATATATATATATATATATATATATATATATATATATATACAGAGTGTATCGTTAATATTGCGAAAAAATTCAGTATGATATTCCTTGCATAAATATAAGATAATATGTGTCAATAAACATTTCACCAAAAACGCCTCGTTTCCAAGATACAAGGTGATGAAACCTATTTAAACATTAAGTTACAATAAACAGTAAACTAAATTTGGAAAGGTAATTAACAAATTCATTCAATTTATTTAATTATAAGAATACATACATTACTGCACAGAAGAAAATATACAACATAAATAGTACGAAGCAATGGTGCACTAAGGTTATAACAAATGTTGAAAATGAGCACCCCAGCGGCAATACAGGCCTCTATTCTGCGACGCATTGATTGGCGGACACGTTCAAATATACCGTGTGTGTGCCGAATTGTGTCACAAGATGCGATTATGCGAGCCCTTAATTCTTCGGGACTTTCAACTGTTGCTGTATAAACCAAATGTTTCAGGTGACCCCACAAGAAGAAATCCAATGCATTTAGGTCTGGAGACCGCGGAGGCCAAGGTTGTGTACCTCCTCGACCTATCCAACGGCGTGGATATACAGTGTTCA
>JABUQX010082812.1:12500-17500 GCA_015478945.1 Trachelipus rathkii | reverse complement strand
CAACCGATTTGTCACTGTTCACAGTAAAACTAAATTTTGCAAATTTTTTTTTTCATGTTTACATGTGAATAGTGTCAAAACTGGACTTGACAGACAAAAACTAATACGATTTTTTAATTAAGCGCAACAAAATACATAAGTAACAATTATCGGATCACAGAGGACAGATAAAAATGTAAAAATTTTTGACCTGTTAATATTTATTATCATTTATGATAATAATATATGGAAGATAGAGATAATTTTGTACTTTTGTACTTTAAGATAAGTTGTTAAGTTAAGTTAAGTTAAGTTAAGTTAAGTTAAGTTAAGTTAAGTTAAGTTAAGTTAAGTTAAGTTAAGTTAAGTTAAGTTAAGTTAAGTTAAGTTAAGTTAAGCTAAGCTAAGTTAAGTTAAGTTAAGATAAGTAAATACCAATTTTTTAAGTGGTTTATTCCATTCATATATATGCCCTTTTAAGAGATTGCTCTCCGAGATTTAGTCAGAATGTATTTTGCTTTGTCTTGTGTAAAGGAATTTGTTTTTCGGAGTTTGCCTTTCCTAACAGTCTGGTTCTGTACAATAATGTTAGTCAAAAGTTCATTTCCAGTTCCATTAATGATTGTAAAGATGTGACTACATACTGAAAAGGGTGTAGATGTCCTGAAGATTTAATATAGATAAGTTTTTGAAAAGTGGGGATGTATGTTCATAGTAATTTCGAGACCCTGAAATACACAGATTATCTTCTTAACATAGTTAATAGAAGTTATAGCAAGTACTCACTTGGGCAACCTCATGCTGACTGACAGACAGTAGAGTAGGTGAGGATAGACAAGAATGTGTAGTAAAGGTTCTTTGTTTATATTTTTGAACAAAGTTTCTAATCCTAATTAACTCATAGTTTGCATTAGGTAGTTTGTTTCAGACAATTAAAAAAATGGCCGGGTAGCTAGGTCAATCTTCTGACTCGGCTTACATGATCTGCTTCTCTTGACATATAAAAATTCAACTGACCAGAAATTATCAGTATAATAGGACACATTTTTTTAAAATGGCTCATTGGAAATTTTGCTGCTCTTCCATTTATGTAAGGAAGTCTAGCATAGAATCGAATCGAAAAGAATAAAGTCGACAAGTTTGTTGATTCTCCTTACAAAAGATTGTAATTTTGATTTAATTTTTTAAAATATTTAATTTTTAGTTTCTCCAAATGATTAATTTTTTTAGGGGCCTATTAAAAGGTTTTAAATCTGACCCGACTTTCGTTCACGGAAGAATTATTTGAAAAACCATCAGAACCCACGATACAAACGAACGGTACAAGGACATTTGTCTATGGGGGTTGAGCCCCCGTACCTGCTGACTAGTGAGTGATGGTAAAATAATAAAACAGTTCCAGCACTATAATGAGCTATAAATTTTTTTTTTTGTTCAAAAAAGAAGCATATGTCTGTGTGAAATTTGGAGACTTCATAACTTCTTTCTGGCATATTTCTAGAAGATTTTTTTTTTTTTTTTTTTTTTTTTTTTTTTTTTTTTTTTTTTTTTTTTTTTTCATGAGAAAATCTGAAACCGCCGTTAGTCGTCATTTTTTATGTAATGTTAAAAAATGAAATTTTTATAAAAATTTTCATTTCAATTGTCATTAATTACAACATATTTCTGACATTTTCAGTAAATTTCATCAAAATGAAGGAAAATCGTTAGGATTAATAAATACCAATTACTGTTTGCCTCCTGCCTTACATGGTTTATAAATAACACTGAAAATGACGACTATGTAGGCCAAACCAGCATGCAACTAAAGATGCGAGCCTTCAAACACATTGACATTTTCTTTGGTACTAATCTTCCTATTCCCAAAAGGGAAAATTCAGATATCAGAGACCATTCCATTATCACTAAACACCCTATTTAGGCGTACTATATCCCTCCAGAACTTTTCTGTTCTCCAAATTGCTTCTACCGAAGAACTTAAAATTTGGCATCCTTTTACATAAAAACGCTTAAACCCATTCTTAGGCCAATATTTATAAATGCCAATTCAATCAGCTCTTAACTTTAGCCTAAAGTGACCTTTCGATAAAGATGATATTTATAAACCATATTTGACTTTATTTGTTAACTTCCTATAGAAAGTCGTTTTCAAGCAAAAACCATCATATTTTAATGGTGTCATAGCAAAACAGTCAATGAGCAAATAGTGAATGAGTCACGTGACCCATCCCGTGATCTATTAGATCAATGGGGTTTATTCCTAATATATATATATATATATATATATATATATATATATATATATATATATATATTTATATAAATATATATATATATATATATATATATATATATATATATATATATATATATATATATATATATATATATATATATATATATATATATATATATATATATATAATAATATATATATATATATATATATATATATATATATATATATATATATATATATATATATATATATATATATATATATATATATATATATATAAACTTGAAAGATCTTTATAAAAATATAAAAAAATTTAAGTACAGGAATTACATTTGAAATATATTTGTTAAGAAAAATCAAGAATGAAGTTGAATTAGAGAGCACAAGTTTCCAGTACAAGAAAATTTTCTTTCTCGTTAGTTATGAAGAAAACCAAAAGTTCTATTGAAGAGACAGAACAGTTATAAAATTTTTTCTTATTTTCTACATTGCTTTAATTGCCCTGAAAATATATCTACACTGCAAAGTACATATGTTTATACATTATATTAAGAAATATTTTTATTCAATAAAATTACCCAAATAAAAAACTTCAATCGATGAAAAAATTAAAAATACATAAATTACGAATATCGACATATTGAAAATGTAAATGAAAAAAAAATATGACCGTCGTTTAACAGAAATGATACGGCAGGAACGGTCAAGGTCCTAAAAAGGTACTTTCCGAGATTTCCCCAAAATTTCGTTGACGCTAAGACTTGCTGAAACCAAAAAAAAATCTCGAGTGGAGTCTATAAATACGATTTGGAAGCTTATGCACATAGAAATACGATCTTTGGGAGAGCTCTGGGAGAACGAGTTTCGAGGCTAAATGGAAGAAGAATCTAGTTCCACTGAAAGGGTATATAACTCATGGACTAGCATCGGAAAACATTTTGCCGAGAAATAGTTTTCTGGAGTTCTCAATGATCAAGAGTTTCTGGGCCAGAATGAAGAAGATGCTGGTATAACTGACAGGGCGAAATGATAGATAGATAGATTGTAGATAGATGGAATCTGAAGTAACACTAGGCAGTCCCTAGGCAGGTTTATAAATATTGGGTCTAGCCCAAATTGTCGATTTCCCGTACAGTCGGCCGCAGTCGTTAGGTTAGGTTAGGTTAGGTTAGGCTAGGCTAGGCTAGGTTAGGTTAGGTTAGGTTAGGTTAGGTTAGGTTAGGTTAGGTTAGGTTAGGTTAGGTTAGGTTAGGTTAGGTTAGGTTAGGTTAGGTTAGGTTAGGTTAGTTAGATTAGGTTAGGTTAGGTTAGGTTAGGTTAGGTTAAGTTAAGTTAAGTTAAGTTAAGTTAAGTTAGGTAAAGTTATGTTAGGTTAGATTAAGTTAAGTTAGGTTAGGTTAAGTTTTGTTGAATTCGTTAGTGAAACTAAATATCCAGATTTTTGTTTTACAACTATCGACCACTTGACCTGTCAATCATTTTCTCTCTCTACCATTAGGGACATGCTTCATAAATATGGGCCTTAATATACACTTTACTTTTCCAATCAATTTATTTTCTTTCTTTTCTCTATTCATTTCCTTTCTCTTTTTATTTATTATTGTGTCTTTTTGCACCTATTTATTTAATTTTTTTTAGATTTTGTTAATAATCTTTTTTTTACTTAACAACTTTTAAATTTTTACGCTTCACATATCTCCATTGTGTTAATATATATATTTTTTTAACAATATTTTTAAATTTATTTAAATGCATTAAGTTAAATGTATTTATTTTCATTTGTTTTTGTTTTTTTTTTTTTTATTGAATTTAAATTGAATTAAATACGAAACGTGTACATTAGCATAAATTTGTTTTTTTGATATATATATATATATATATATATATATATATATATATATATATATATATATATATATATATATATATATATATATATATATATATATATATATATTATATATATATATATATATATATATATATATATATATATATATATATATATATATATATATATATATATATATAAATTGACCCCGGTCAAGATTATATGATAAAAAAAACTTATATGATAAAAAAAACGAAGAACTAATCCTGAAAAAGTTCTGATGTCGCCAAATTTCATATTTAAAACATTTGTCTATGAAAGAAATTATAAAAAATGACAATATCAAGTTATCAACCAATTTTCATGAAACTTATAGGAAATGTTTAAAATGATTTGTAATGAAAGAAAAACGTAAAATAAAAATGAAAAAGTTATGGTCTTTTAATTTTTTAATTATACCATATAAAATTTAATCTAACTATTTTTACAGAGTTATATAGTTGCCAGATGCTTCATTTTTATATTATTTTTGCAGCACTCACGGGTCCGGCTGGTAATAGGGGTTGTGCCATGCATTTGTCACATTGCGCTTTCAAAGTTCATTTCCCGAGATTCATTTTAAGTTTTTTCATCTTTTCAGATCATTTTAGGCATTTTATTGTAAGTTTCTTGAAAATCTAAACCGGGGCTTTATTTTCATAAGGATCTATGTATATAATAATGTAAAAAAAAAACGTGTTTTTTATTTCGTTTTTTTTTTCGTTTTTATTAAAAGAACACTCTTCATACAGTTTTCAGATTCAATTATTTTCAATTATTTTAAATTATTTTAAATTATTTTTTTACTCATCTGGATAATATTTTAGGATACAAAAATTTATTAGAGTGAATAAATATTTCAAAATCCTATCCAAAACCAAACGGATGCAGATCTTTAATAATGTGCGGATT
>JABUQX010082812.1:0-7500 GCA_015478945.1 Trachelipus rathkii | reverse complement strand
CACACACACACACACACACACACACACACACACACACACACACACACACTTATACTTATACACACACACACACACTTATACTTTACACACACACACACACACACACACACACACACATTCACTATGACACTTATACACACATTCACTTATACACACATTCACTATGCCACTTATACACACATTCACTATGACACTTGCATTTACCCATAGACACTTACATTTACACTTATACACAAGCGGTCACAAACACACACACACACATACACACACACACTTACACTTATACACACATTCACTATGACACTTACACTCACCATAGACACTTACACTTACATTTACACATAAACACGCGGGCGGGAACGCGGAAATATTGCGCCTGCGGGAGGACGATTCATTCATTTTTATTTCATACTTAAACATTTTTATTAAAAACATTTTCGCGAACCTAAAACTGTAACTCATTACAGACATCTTTTATATTTTACTTAGTACTTTTTAATTTATAAATTTTTAAAAATTGTATGTAAGAAGAAAAAAACCAGAGTGCCTGATATATAAACATCATTTTATTTTACTACAATTGTAATGAAATTTTATTAAAACATATACTTTACAGACCTTAGCAGTAAATCAGTAAATCAATAGAGGTGTTACCTAACACCTAGGGGGGATTAGTATGCTTTTGTTTTACTGTTTTACTGCTTTAACTCATGTTTTTCTGCTTTAACTCCTGTTTTACTGCTTTAACTCATATGTTTTACTGCTTTAACTCACATATTTATTAACATTACATACCTTAAAGCCGTAAATCAGTAAATCAATAGAGGTGTTACCTAACACCTAAGGGATTAGTATGCTTTTGTTTTACTGCTTTACTGCTTTAACTTTCTGCTTTACTGCTTTAACTTTCTGCTTTACTGCTTTAACTCTCATACATTACATACCTTAAAGCAGTAAATCAGTAAATCAATAGAGGTGTTACCTAACACCTAAGGGATTAGTATGCTTTTGTTTTACTGCTTTACTGCTTTAACTTTCTGCTTTACTGCTTTAACTTTCTGCTTTACTGCTTTAACTTTCTGCTTTACTGCTTTAACTCATATGTTTTACTGTTTTAACTCATATATTTATTAACATTATGTTTTTTATTTTGTTTTAATACTTTTTATTTATTTTATTATTATTTTTATTTATTTTTATTATTATTTTTATTATTTCTATTATTTTTATTATTTTATTTTTATTATTATACTTAGTGTTATTTACTTCATGCCTATTGTTATTTAGAACACACATTCACTATGACACTTATACACACATTCACTATGACACTTATACACACATTCACTATGTCACTTACATTTACCCATAGACACTTACATTTACACTTATACACATGCGGTCACACACACACACACACACACACACACACACACACACACACACATACACAGATTTACTTACACTCACACACAGATTTACTTACACTCACACACAGATTTACTTACACTCACACAGATTTACTTACACTCACACACAGATTTACTTACATTTACACTTACACACACACACACACACACAGATTTACTTACACTCACACACAGATTTACTTACACACGCAGATTTACTTACACTCACACAGATTTACTTACACTCACACACAGATTTACTTACATTTACACTTACACACACACACACACACACACACACACACACACACAGATTTACTTACACTCACACAGATTTACTTACACGCATAACGTATAATTTATTAAAACATTTTGTTTTAATTAAGCACGTACATTTATATTACTCATTCAAATATAGCTAAAATTATTTCAAAGTTTCTTAAAACTTCTATAATAAATCAATCATTATCCTTGAACAAAGAATTTATTATTAACTGTTAATACTTTTTGTTTATAAATTTTATAACTATCAAGTTTTAAAATAACTTTTACTAAAATTTTATGAAATTTTATTAAAAACATATATTTTACGTACCTTAAAGCAATAAATCAGTAAATCAGTAAGGCCAGCCCTAGCACCCCTCTACATCAAGCTATGCCACGTTTTGTTCTATTGACTTACTGCTTTACATCATCTTTAGCTATGTAATAAGTATAAAAATAACAAAATAAGTTCTTCTCTGCTAACATAACATGTATTTTATTAAAATCATTCTAAGTTTTTATTTAAAAATAACAATTATTCACTTACATTTATATTATTCACTCGATGTTAACTAAAAATATTTCAAAGTTTTTTTAAATAATTCGGATTTTCTTTATTATTATTATTATTATTATCTATGTACATTGACAATCCAACACGAGAAAACACAACAACCCGCACTCCTTACAGATACGAAACTGACCTCTCTCTGTAAAATGTGTTGAAATAACTACTTTAGGCCTAAATTTAGGATAATCCTTTTTGTATCCCGGGGCGATTTAAACCTAATTCCAGGTCAAAATATATTTCAAACTGACCTTTTTCTGTAAAATGTGGTGCAATAACTACGTTAGGCCTAAATTTAGGATAAGCCTTTTTGTAGACGGGCTAATTTAATCCTAATTTCAGGTCAAAAGGTAATTCCAGTATAGACAAGAATCATTGTTATTATTATTTTTATAAATATATTTCAAACTGAAACATGCTGGATCGGTAAGATCCTTTAAGCAGGTAAGAAGGAAATGTTTTCCTTACTTGTGATTGGTAGGAGTAGTTTTCCCCTAGTTCATAAGCTAACCACCAGGGCTCAGCATGAGCCCCACCCGCAAAGGCAGCCAACCCCGCACCCGCTGGTGCGTCCCGCCGCGTCCCCGCCCGCCGCGTGCGCCCGCAGGCGCAATATTTCCGCGTTCCCGCCCGCCGCGTGCGCCCGCAGGCGCAATATTTCCGCGTACTCGCCCGCCGTTAGTGTTATTTACTTCAGGCCTATTGTTATTATTATTTAGAACACAAATACACACACACACACACACACACGCGCACACACACACACACACACACACACACACACACACACACACACACGTACACACACACACACACACACACACACACACACACACACACACATATAACGTATAATTTATTAAAACATTTTATTTTTATTTTATTATTATACTTCATGCCTATTGTTATTATTATTTAGAACACACACACCCACACACACACACACACACACACACACACACACACACACACACACACACACGCGCGCGCGCACACACACACACACACATATAACGTATAATTTATTAAAACATTTTATTTTTATTTTATTATTATACTTAGTGTTATTTACTTCATGCCTATTGTTATTATTATTTAGAACACACATACACACACACACACACACACACACACACACACACACACTTACACACACGCACCCCCCCACTCGATATTTTGATGCCTCAACTTTGATGCCTCAGCTTTTGATGCCTCAACTTTGATGCCTCAGTTTTGATGCCTCAACTTTGATGCCTCAGCTTTTGATGCCTCAACTTTGATGCCTCAGCTTTTGATGCCTCAGCTTTGATGCCTCAACTTTAATAACTTAGCTTTGGTACCTCAGCTTTGGTGGTTCATCTTTGATGACTCATCTTTGATGGTGTCATCTTTGATACCACCTATATTGATGATTCATCTTATAAGCAGTTACACTTACCATAGAAACTTACACTTACACTTATACACACATACACTATATCTCTTATTCACACATATGCAAATACACATAGACACTTACGTTCACACATAGACATTTACACTCACACACACACAATAAATATATATATATATATATATATATATATATATATATATATATATATATATATATATATATATATATATATATATATATATATATATATATATATATATATATTTCATTCGCGCGGAAATATTGCGCCTGCGGGCGCACGCGGCGGGCGGGAACGCGGAAATATTGCGCCTGCGGGCGCACGCGGCGGGCGGGACGCGGCGGGACGCGGCGGGACGCGGCGGGACGCACCAGCGGGTGCGGGGTTGGCTGCCTTTGCGGGTGGGGCTCATGCTGAGCCCTGGTGGTTAGCTTATGAACTAGGGGAAAACTACTCCGACCAAACACAAGTAAGGAAAACATTTCCTTCTTACCTGCTTAAAGGATCTTACCGATCCAGCATGTTTCAGTTTGAAATATATTTATAAAAATAATAATAACAATGATTCTTGTCTATACTGGAATTACCTTTTGACCTGAAATTAGGATTAAATTAGCCCGTCTACGAAAAGGCTTATCCTAAATTTAGGCCTAAATTTAGGCCTAACGTAGTTATTGCACCACATTTTACAGAAAAAGGTCAGTTTGAAATATATTTTGACCTGGAATTAGGTTTAAATCGCCCCGGGATACAAAAAGGATTATCCTAAATTTAGGCCTAAAGTAGTTATTTCAACACATTTTACAGAGAGAGGTCAGTTTCGTATCTGTAAGGAGTGTGGGTTGTTGTGTTTTCTCCTGTTGGATTGTCAATGTACATAGATAATAATAATAATAATAATAAAGAAAATCCGAATTATTTAAAAAAACTTTGAAATATTTTTAGTTAACTTCGAGTGAATAATATAAATGTAAGTGAATAATTGTTATTTTTAAATAAAACTTAGAATGATTTTAATAAAATACATGTTATGTTAGCAGAGAAGAACTTATTTTTGTTATTTTTATACTTATTACATAGCTAAAGATGATGTAAAGCAGTAAGTCAATAGAACAAAACGTGGCATAGCTTGATGTAGAGGGGTGCTAGGGGCTGGTCTTACTGATTTACTGATTTATTGCTTTAAGGTACGTAAAATATATGTTTTTAATAAAATTTCATAAAATTTTAGTAAAAGTTATTTTAAAACTTGATAGTTATAAAATTTATAAACAAAAAGTATTAACAGTTAATAATAAATTCTTTGTTCAAGGATAATGATTGATTTATTATAGAAGTTTTAAGAAACTTTGAAATAATTTTAGCTATATTTGAATGAGTAATATAAATGTACGTGCTTAATTAAAACAAAATGTTTTAATAAATTATACGTTGTAAGTAAATCTATGTTTGTGGCAAATTCGTGTGTGTGTGTGTGTGTGTGTGTGTGTGTGTAATGTAAATGTAAGTAAATCTGTGTGTGAGTAAGTAAATCTGTGTGAGTGTAAGTAAATCTGCGTAAGTAAATCTGTGTGTGAGTGTAAGTAAATCTGTGTGTGTGTGTGTGTGTAAAAGGTGTGTGTGTGTGTAAGTGTAAATGTAAGTAAATCTGTGTGTGTAAGTAAATCTGTGTGAGTGTAAGTAAATCTGCGTGTGTAAGTAAATCTGTGTGTGAGTGTAAGTAATTCTGTGTATGTGTGTGTGTGTGTGTGTGACCGCATGTGTATAAGTGTAAATGTAAGTGTCTATGGGTAAATGTAAGTGACATAGTGAATGTGTGTATAAATGTCATAGTGAATGTGTGTATAAGTGTGTGAATGTGTGTTCTAAATAATAATAACAATAGGCATGAAGTAAATAACACTAAGTATAAAATAAAATAAAATAATAAAAATAATAGAAATAATAAAAATAATAATAAAAATAAATAAAAATAATAATAAAATAAATAAAAAGTATTAAAACAAAATAAAAAACATAATGTTAATAAATATATGAGTTAAAACAGTAAAGCAGAAAGTTAAAGCAGTAAAGCAGAAAGTTAAAGCAGTAAAGCAGAAAGTTAAAGCAGTAAAGCAGAAAGTTAAAGCAGTAAGCAGCAGTAAACAAAAGCATACTTAATCTCCTTAGGTGTTAGGGTAACACCCTATTGATTTACTGATTTATCAAGCTTAAGGTGATAATGTTATGAGTTAAAGCAAAAGCAGAAAGTTAAAGCAGTAAAGCAGAAAGTTAAAGCAGTAAAGCAGTAAAACAAAAGCATACTAATCCCTTAGGTGTTAGGTAACACCTCTATTGATTTACTGATTTACTGCTTTAAGGTATGTAATGTTAATAAATATGTGAGTTAAAGCAGTAAAACATATAAGTTAAAGCAGTAAAACATGAGTTAAAGCAGTAAAACATGAGTTAAAGCAGTAAAGCAGTAAAACAAAAGCATACTAATCCCCCCTAGGTGTTAGGTAACATCTCTATTGATTTACTGATTTACTGCTTTAAGGTCTGTAAAGTATATGTTTTTAATAAAATTTCGTACAATTGTAGTAAAATAAAATGTTTATATATCAGGCACTCTGGTTTTTTTCTTCTTACATACAATTTTTTAAAATTTATAAATTAAAAAGTACTAAGTAAAAAATATAAAGGTGTCTGTAATGTTCCCTAGAAGACGTTTCGGAATGCTGCTTGTCACAAAAGTTTGTACCTGTAATTCGGTGGGCTAAAATTGGACGATGGAAGAATCAAAGGGTTAATGTGTGTTTACACACGTATGGGCAAACAAAGTGTAAGTGTCTATGTGAGTGTAAGGTCACAGTGAATGTATAAGTGTAAGTGGGTATGTATGTGTGTGTGTGTGTGTTTGTGACCGCTTGTGTATAAGTAAATGTAAGTGTCTATGGGTAAATGCAAGTGTCATAGTGAATGTGTATATTTATAGTGAATGTGTGTATAAGTGAATGTGTGTATAAGCGTGTCATAGTGAATGGGTGCGGGTGTGTAAGTGTGTGTGTTCGGGCGGGCGGGGAAACGCGCCAGTTAAGAGTCGTACCTGCGGGTGCCGAAATCACACGAGATATCGTGCTAAGCCCCTAAAGAACATGCATCAAAAATTACCGTGGTCAAAATTGGCCCATGGCCGAAAAATTAGGTGGGGTAAAATAGGGGGCAATACGTACGACGGAGGCAACCGTTTGGCGCGCCCTTTCTTCGAAAGGGCGCTAAAAATTGGGTTGCCAAAAATTAGGGTTACTAAACAATAAAATGACCTATGAACACCAAAGAAGTTGGTCGAAAAAGGTCAAGGCCCAAAAGGTGAAGGCCAAAAAGGTCATAATAGTAAAATTACTCAAGAAAGGTCAGCGTCAGAGGTCAAAAGGTCGCGGTCATTTTCGTCCGAACTTATTTACTATCATATATATATATATATATATATATATACATATAGTATATATATATATATATATATATATATATATATATATATATATATATATATATATATATATATATATATATATATATATATATATATATATATATAATATATTATATATATATATATATATATATTATATATATATATATATATATATATATATTTAAATATATATATATATATATATATATATATATATGTATATATATATAGTTATATATATATATATATATATATATTATATATGATATATATATATATATATATATTTATATATATATATATATATTGAAGGGCGCACGAACAGCGAAAGTTGCTCAATGATAACGCGAAAACTATTAAACACCCAACTTAATGAACCAGCTACTA
>JABUQX010082811.1:17500-28904 GCA_015478945.1 Trachelipus rathkii | reverse complement strand
GCCTTTGGTCTTCCATGGGTCAATTTTTGGCCCACGCCAATTTTTTTGCCCACTGTGTCCCACCTGTCACATATTTCGTTCCTAAATTGTGAACGCATGTATGGATCTATCCTAACTTGAACACCTACACACACACACACACACACACACACACACACACACACACACACACACACACACACACACACACATACACACATTCACTATGACACTTATACACACATTCACTATGACACGCGGAAATATTGCGCCTGCGGGCGCACGCGGCGGGCGGGGACGCGGCGGGACGCACTAGCGGGTGCGGGTTGGCTGCCTTTGCGGGTGGGCTCATGCTGAGCCCTGGTGGTTAGCTTATGAACTAAAGTGAATTAATTATTATCTATTCTAGTGAAATTAATAATTATTCCTCAATGTAAGTATTTATTATAAATATGATATACACTTAGTAAAAATAAAACACTTTTAATACAAATCAGATAACTTGTACACCGCTTAACAGCTAAAATGACTATGATTTTAAAATGAGTTTGGGTCTAAAAGATAATAAAACACACCTGCTCAAATACAAGTTTAAAGAACAAAGTTAATTTTCAAAAGACGATAAAATAATTCTCGACCAATCACATACGAGGTCATATAGAGATAAGGATTACCCCGACCAATCACAAGTAAGGAAAACATTTCCTTTTACCTGCTTAAAGGATCTTACCGATCCAGCATGTTTCAGTTTGAAATATATTTATAAAAATAATAATAATAACAATGATTCTTGTCTATACTGGAATTACCTTTTGACCTGGTAGATTAAATTAGCCCGTCTACAAAAAAGGCTTATCCTAAATTTAGCCCAAAATTAGATTCAACGTAGTTGTTGCACCACATTTTACAGAAAAGGTCAGTTTGAAATATATTTTGACCTGAATTAGGCCTAAATCGCCCCTGGCTACAAAAAGGATTATTCTAAATTTAGACCTAAAGTAGTTATTTCACCACATTTTACAGAGAGAGAGGTCAGTTTCGTATCTGTAAGGAGTGCGGGTTGTTGTGTTTTCTCGTGATGGATTGTCAATGTACATAGATAATAATAATAATAATAAAGAAAACCCGAATTATTTAAAAAACTTTGAAATATTTTTAGTTAACATCGAGTGAATAATATAAATGTAAGTGAATAATTGTTATTTTTAAATAAGAACTTAGAAAGATTTTAATAAAATTACATGTTATGTTAGCAGAGAAGAACTTATTTGTTATTTTTATACTTATTACATGGCTAAAGATGATGAAAAGCAGTAAGTCAATAGAACAAAACGTGGCATAGCTTGGTGTAGAGGGGTGCTAGGGGCTGACCCTACTGATTTACTGATTTATTGCTTTTAAGGTACGTAAAATATATGTTTTTAATAAAATTTCATAAAATTTTAGTAAAAGTTATTTTAAAACTTGATAGTTATAAAATTTATAAACAAAAAAGTATTAACAGTTAATAATAAATTCTTTGTTCAAAGATAATGATTGATTTATTATAGAAGTTTTAAGAAACTTTGAAATAATTTTAGTTATATTTGAATGAGTAATATAAATGTACGTGTTTAATTAAAACATAAAAATGTTTTAATAAATTATACGTTATATGTGTAAGTGAGTGTGTGTGTGTGTGTGTGTGTGTGTGTGTGTGTGTGTGTGTGTGTAAATCTGTGTGTGAGTGTAAGTAAATCTGTGTGTGTAAGTAAATCTGTGTGTGTGTGAGTGTAAGTAAATCTGTGTGAGTGTAAGTAAATCTGTGTGTGAGTGTAAGTGTAAATGTAAGTGTCTATGGATAAATGTAAGTGTCATAGTGAATGTGTGTGTGAGTGTAAGTAATTCTGTGTATGTGTGTGTGTGTGTGTGTGTGTGTGACCGCATGTGTATAAGTGTAAATGTAAGTGTCTATGGTAAATGTAAGTGTCATAGTGAATGTGTGTAAATGTCATAGTGAATGTGTGTATAAGTGTCATAGTGAATGTGTGTATAAGTGTAAGTGTGTGTGTGTATGTGCGTGTGTGTGTGTGTGTGTGTGTGTGTGTGTGTGTGTGTGTGTGTGTGTGTGTGCGTGTGTGTGTGTGTGTGTGTGTTCTAAATAATAATAACAATAGGCATGAAGTAAATAACACTAAGTATAATAATAAAATAAAATAAATAATAAAAATAATAAAAATAAATAAAAATAATAATAAAATAAATAAAAAGTATATTAAAACAAAATAAAAAACATAATGTTAATAAATATATGAGATTTAAAACAGTAAAACATGAGTTAAAGCAGTAAAGCAGAGATTTAAACAGTAAAACATGAGTTAAAGCAGTAAAACATGAGTTAAAGCAGTAAAGCAGTAAAACAAAAGCATACTAATCCCCCCATGGTGTTAGGTAACACCTCTATTGATTTACTGATTTACTGCTTTAAGGTATGTAACGTTAATAAATATATGAGTTAAAGCAGTAAACATGAGTTAAAAGCAGTAAAACAGAGTTAAAGCAGTAAAACATGAGTTAAAGCAGTAAAACATGAGTTAAAGCAGTAAAGCAGTAAAACAAAAGCATACTAATTCCCTTGTTGCTATGTAACACATTGATTTAATTTGATTTACTGCTTTTAAGGTATGTAACGTTAATAAATATATGAGCTAAAGCAGTAAAACATATGAGTTAAAGCAGTAAACATGAGTTAAAGCAGTAAAGCAAAGTAAAACAAAGCATACTATCCCCTCTTGGGTGTTAGGTAACACCCTATTGATTTACTGATTTACTGCTTTAAGGTATGTAATGTTAATGTTTTTAATAAAATTTCGTACAGTTGTAGTAAAATAAAATGTTTATTTATCAGACACTCTGGTTTTTTTCTTCTTACATACAATTTTTAAAAATTTATAAATTAAAAAGTATTAAGTAAAAAGTATTAAGTAAAAATAATGTTAATAAATATATGTGTTAAATAATAGGTCTGTAATGAGTTACAGTTTTAGGTTCGCGAAAATGTTTTTAATAAAAAATGTTTAAGTATGAAATAAAAATGAATGACTCATAGTATATTTGAAAAGAAATTCTTTGAAATGTTTAAGTATGAAATAAAAATGAATGACTTATAGTATATATATTTTTCATTCGCGCGGCGGGTCGCACCTGCGGGTGCGGGGCCTCCATCCTTTGCGGGGAGGGGGCTTGCTGCGGCCTGGTGGGCAGCTTATGATCTAGAGGTAGACAAAAGATGAGTCATCAAAGATGAATCATCAATATAGGTGGTATCAAAGATGACTTCATCAAAGATGAGTCATCAAAGATGAACCTTCAAAGTTGAGGCATCAATGCTGAGGCATTAATGCTGAGGCATCAATGCTGAGGCATTAATGCTGAGGCATCAAAATATCGAGTGTGGGAGTGTAAGTGTAAGTGTATCTGTGTGTGTGTGTGTGTGTGTGTGTGTGTGTGTGTGTGTGTGAGTAAGTGCTTATAAGTGTCATAGTGTGTATAAGTGTCATAGTGAATGTGTGTATAAGTGTCATAGTGTATGTGTGTAGGTGCGTGTGCAAGTAATATATATATATATATATATATATATATATATATATATATATATATATATATATATATATATATATATATATATATATATATATATATATATATATATATATATATATATATATATAGGCTATAAGTGGTAGAAAAATACTAACTCATAGTAGGGAGCATTCTAGCAGATTGTAATATACACCAATTATCCCACTACAATTTGCTGTCCAAACACATCCATGGCTAGGCTGCTCAGGGGAGGCTAGAAAAGGCTTGAAAAAAGTGGCACTCAGTTGGCACTATGTGGCACTCACTTGGCACTATGTGGCACTCACTTGGCACTCATTGGCACTCACTTGGCACTCATTGGCACTCACTTGGCACTCACCTGGCACTCATCTGACACTCATAGAATAATCATAGAACACTAATAGAACATCACTAGATACTTATTACGGTGATTGGGAACCATCAAAGCCATCAAGTTAGCGTGGGTCAAAATTGACCCATGGTATCTGGCAAGGTCAAGGGCGAAATATCATGGTCAAACAAGGTTAAGACATCAAAAAAGGGCTAAGTCCCTAAAGGAAGGACTAAAAATTACCGTGGGTCAAATTTGACCCATGGAAGACCAAAGGGTTGGTCGAAAATTAGGGTGGGTCAAAATTGACCCATGGAAGACCAAAGGGTAGCCAAAAATTACCGTGGGCCAAAATTGACCCACGGAAGACCAAAAATTACCGTGGGCAAAAAATGACCCATGGTATCTGTCAAGGGTGTGTATGTGTGTGCGCACGCGCACGTGTGTAGATGTGATCGAAATATCAAAAAATAGGGCTAAGCCCGTAAAGGAAGGACAAAAAATTACCGTGGGCAAAAAATGACCCATGGAAGACCAAAGGGTTGGTGGAAATATCATGGTCAAACAAGGTAAAGACATCAAAAAGGGCTAAGCCCCTAAAGGGTGGCCTAAAATTACCGTGGGCAAAAATTGACCCATGGAAGACCAAGGGTTGGTCGAAAAATTAGGGGTCGTAAAATAGGGGGGTAATACGTACAACGGTTGCTCACGCAACCGTTTGGCGCAACCCTTCTTCGAAGGGTTGCTAAAAATTAGGGTTGCCGAAAAATTAGGGTTGCCAAAAAATTAGGGTTGCCAAAAAATTAGGGTTCCCAAAAAATTAGGCCAAAAATTGACCATGGAAGACCAAAGGGGTGGTGGAAAAAGGTCAACAAAAAGGTAAAGGCCCAAAAAGGTAAAGGGCAGGTGTCAAGGTCAGGTAAAAATTTGGGCTCAAAAAAGGTCAAGCCCAAAAAGGTAAAGGTCAAAAAAGGTCAAAGGGCAGGTAAAAATTGGGCTCAAAAAATACGGTTTCCCCAAATTTTTAGGGTGGGGTAAAAGAGGCCGTTGTCCAATATCCCTTTTGGGGTAAAAGAGTCCTAGTCCAATATAGCTCCCCTACTACTGATATTATTATTTCTTATATATGTATCCTAAATAAATTTCCATTTATGAATTTAAAGTATGACTTTATATATATATATATATATATATATATATTCGTATATATATATATTATCATATTATATATTATTATTATATCTATATTCAGCATATATGAAGCGTATTATTATATATATATAGTAGTGACCTATATATATATATATATATATATATATATATATATATATATATATAATATATATATATATGTTATTATTATATATATATATATATATAGTATATATATATATATATATATATATCATATATATATATATATATATATATATATATATATATATATATATATATATATATATATATATATATATATATATATATATATATATATATATATATATATTTCATCATCATCATCATCATCATCATCATCATCATCATCATCATCATCATCATCATCATCATCATCATCATCATCATCATCATCATCATCATCAACCACCTTTTTTCCCAAGACTGGGGGTAAGGTGCGTAGCATACACCGGAAACAGAAAAGTAGTAGAAGAATATAACACAAGTCGAAAAGAAAGCCCAGCCTTACCTTCCCTTTATACCTATTAGTGAAAACTTGACGCATTCAGAAAATACACCCTAGAGCTTCATGCACAGGACTGCGACGGACCCTCACTATGGCATCTCGCAAATGTGGGGTTCATCCCTTGGCCCAGGTGGGCCACAACTTTCTTCATACTCCCTCACAAAACCCTGCCATTTACTCCTATTATGCACTTTTCTTCTCGCCCCTGCCAAACTCACATTTCACTCCTCCAGACATTCTTTTGCTGACTCAATTCACTTTTTCTTCGGTCTCCCAGCCAGTCGATTCCCAACACACTCACTACTATACATCCTCTTAACCAACCGACTATCATCCATCCTTTCCACATGACCAAACCATCTAAATGAACTTTCATTTATTTTCTCATTTACCCCTTTTTTCATACCATACAACTCTGTAATACATTTTATCAATTCTTCTCACACCTAACACGCCCCAAAGATTGTCCATCTGAGCACATTGTACTTTAGATCTATACTTCTTATTCCAGACCATAGTCTCACTACTATACATTAACACAGGTAACAACATTCCCTCACGCCAGACCCTAGCACACTCGAGACTTAGTCTCTTTACATCCATCAAAGATTTAATTGCACCAGCCACCTTCCTGCAATTCACAACTTTCCTACTACACTCGGCATCATCCGTTCCCTTTTCGTCCAGCACATAAATCCTAAATATTTAAACTCGGTCACTTGTTCCAACTGCTCACCATCTAGCATAACTTCACACCGTTAACTGTCCTCACTCACAACCATAACCTTACTCTTAACTACGTTTACTTTCAAACCCATCCTTTTACACACCCTGCCAAATCTCTCTACCAATCCTCTTAAACTCTCTTCAGATTTACCGCACAAAACCATATTATATATATATATATATATATATATATATATATATATATATAATAGAATAGTAATAGAAATTTATTTATCTATATGGGCCGCAGAAATTTTTCTAAATATAGGTATATATATCCGTATATATATATAATATATATATAAGAGCAGCAGTATATATATATATATATATATATATATATATATATATATGCGGGATGGTGACTGATTTATGGAGTGTATAGTTCCGAGGGATTGGAGGAGAGCACTATTAGTACATTTATATAAGGGTAAGGGGGATAAGGTAACTGTATTATAGGGTAATTAGTTTATTGAGTGTTGTAAGAAAGATATATGCTGGTATTTTGGTCGAATGACTGAAGAACTGATTTGTGGAAGAACAAGGTGCGTTTAGAAGTGGTAGAGGATGTGTGGATCAAATCTGTACATTGAAACAAATGATTGGGATAATGAGGGAGGAGAAGAATAAATTATATTTAAGATTTATGGATATGCAACAGGCGAATTATAGGATTAATAGGGAAGCTCTATGGCAGGTGCTAGTGATATGGTGTTGGTGGTAAGCTTCTGAATGGAATCAAAAGTATGTATGACGATAGTGAAGCATGTGTAAGAATAAATAGAGTCGAAAGTGATTGGTTTAATATTAATAGCGGAGTGAGACAGGGATGTGCCATGTCTCCTTGGCGATCCAATCTGTATATGGATGAGGTTATGAAAGAATTAGAAGTAGGGGTGGCAAGGGATAGTGTTAGAATGATGGAGAATGGAAGAGAGTGGAGGATTCCCTACCTATTATATAAGGATGATTTGGTTTTGTGTGGCGAATCTGAAGAGAGTTTGAGAGGATTATTAGAGAGATTTGGTAGGGTGTGTAAAAGGAGGGGTTTGAAAGTAAACGTAGATAAGAGTAAGGTTATGGTTGTGAGCGAGGACAGTCCTCGGTGTGAAGTTATGTTAGATGGTGAGCAGCTGGAACAAGTGTCTGAATTTAAATATTTAGGATATATGTTGAATGAAAAGGGAGCGGATGATGCAGAGTGTAGTAGGAAAATTGTGAATGGCACTAAGGTGGCTGGTGCAGTTAAATCGTTGGTGGATGTAAAGGGACTAAGTCTTGAGTGCGCTAGGGTCTTACATGAGGATATGTTGCTACCCATGTTAATGTATAGTAGTGGGACAATGGTATAGAATAAGATGTATATATCTAAATTACCATGTGTTCAGATGGACAATCTTAGTGACGTAATAGGTGTGAAAAGAAATGATAAAATGCGGAATGAACGCATTAGAGAGTTGTTTGGTGTGGAGAATGGGGTAAATGAGAAAATAAATGAAAGTACGTTGAGATGGTTTGGTCTTGTGGAAAGGATGGATGATAGTCGGCCGGTTAAACGGATGTATAGTGATGAGTGTGTTGGGAATCTACCGGATGGGAGACCGAAAATTTGATTGAGTCAGAAAAGGAATGCCTGGAGAAGAGAAATGCAAGTTTGGCAGAGACGAAAAGAAAGGTGCATAACAGGAGTGAATGGCAGGGTTTTGTGAGGAGGTATGGTTGTAGCCCACCTGGGCCAAGGAATGAACCCCACATTGACGAGATGTCATAATTGAGGGTCCATCGAGGTCCCGTGAAGCTCTAGGGTGGATTTTTCTGACTGCGACGAGTTCTCGCTAATTGGTATAAAGGGGGCGGATGATGATGATGATGATGATGATGATGATGATGATATATATATATATATATATATATATATATATATATATATATATATATATATAGATCAAGAATATATATATATATATATATATATATATATATATATATATATAGCAGTATATATATATATATATATATATATATATATATATAGGGATGATGATGATGTGATGATGATGATGATGATGATATATATATAGTATAGCGTTATATATATATATATATATAGCAGCAGCAGCAGTATATATATGTGAAGCTATATAAAAGATATAGGATATATATATATATATATATATATATATATATATATATATATATATATATATATATATATATATATATATTTTTAATATTTTTTATTTTTTTTAATAAAAAGCTCACACCTCACGGGCGTAGCCCTATTCAAGTAGGGGAATTCTAGGTGGGTTTCTGCCTAGATCCGAACTAGATCTGAAACCCACGTTCTTCTTTCGCCATGATATCACCTCTCGTCACCGTTTGATTTACATATATATATATATATATATATATATATATATATATATATAGTATATATATATATGTAGTTTTTTCTCTCTTCAATTACGTTAAAATTAAATATTTTTCTATGTTTGTATATAAAGAAAGAGTATATATATATATATATAAGCATATATATATATATATATATATATAATACAAAGAAGCAAAGCAGTATGTTATTATTAGTTGTTGGTTGCTGCTGGTTATATATGAGTTATTATACAGTTACATATTATTATATATATATATATTGTGAATGGATATGCATATATGTACAGTATTTATGTGTGTATATATATATATATATATATATATATATATATATATATATATATATATATATATATATATATATATATTTATAAATATGCAAAATTTTCATAGAGTACTTGTGGTCTCCAACCGTAGCTGTTTTCACCATGTACTTGTACTTGAACAAATTCTAGAGTACTTTGTACTCTTTGTACTTGTACTCCTGAATACCCTAGAGCAATTTTGTAATTTGTACTTGAAAAATGTACTTGAACTCAAGACTGATATATATATATATTGTTGTTGTATATATATATATATATATATATATATATATATATATATATATGTTGTTGGAAAGTTATATATATATATATATATATATATATATATATATATATATATATATATATATATATATATATATATATATATATGGTTATACTTTAGACAGTGGTTCCCAACCTTTTTGAGGCTATTACCCATAAAGCCGGTTAGATATTAGCAAATACCCCCAAGAAAATTTAGTTTAAAAGCAAATTAGCTTTAGCTATTGCCTTTTTTTTCTTTAAATTGTGAAAAGTAAATATTATTTTTAATTAATTTTAATCATTCAAACAAAGAAAACACCTGTTTTTTTAGCAATTTATTATTAAATCAAGAAATAATGTTGAAAAGTAATGTAAGAAGTAATGAGACGGTTGATATTGCTTAGTTTTAACAATTTGTTTAATATTTGGTGCAGCTTCGGCCAATGCACATCGTAAGTCGTGCTCCAAGTTCAATCGGTTCCTTGCTTTTGTTTTCATTGTCACCATTGTCGAAAATACACTTTCACGCCTGTAATTTGTAGCGAATGGGATCAGTATTTTCAAGGCTTTTCCCGATAATAATGGATACTCGTCACCAATCTTTCCCCAAAATGTGTTTCGAAATCTATTTTCAGTGTGTTGTCTTCAATTTCAGTATCTGGAAATATTCCTTCATCCACTGAAAAGGGTCTTAGCACACAAGCATTTACTTGGCGATTTTCCAAATCAGGAAAATATTTGCTGATAGAATGTACTCTGATGACAAGTGGAGAGTTATTTGATCTGTGAATGAGCATTTTTCATTTCTTCCGTCGAGCACCATTGTTAGTTCTGGGAACATCGAAACATCCTCAACTCCAGCTCGGCGTTGGTAAAGCTGCAATTTGCGAAGAAGGCAACCTTATCTTGAGCTGTTAAAATATTCGTCATATTCCCTTGCAAGGTGAAGTTAAGCGTATTTATTTCTCCGAATAAATCCGCAAGATATGCCAGTTTGAAAATAAATTACATTATCTGTTATTTTGGCGGTAACTCTTTCTCCTTATCCATATCCGGTTTTTTCATTTCCAGAAACAAAGCAATTTCTTCTCGAGGCTCGAGCACTCGGTGCAGCACCTTGCCCCATGATAACCAACGCACTTCTGTGTGGAATAACAGCATGTCGAATTTGCCTCCAAATTTTTATCGTATCCAATCATCGTATCCAATCATGCGCATAACAAACAGGCAAACAATTATTTATTTAAGCCAAATGAGTGAAATCCCAGCTTAGATTCTTCGCTACAAACGGCCGTGAGAGAGTGCGAGTACTTTGTAAGCGATATTAAAAAGCATAAAATTATTTCACTCACCTGCTTTTGGTTCTCGTCAAAACAAATCAAAATATGTTCAGAAGCTAACGAAATCGGCGAGATCAATCACACATGCACATCACACATTGGTCAGTGGGCGGCGGGCGAACTACTGCCTTACTCAAACGACAAACGATCTAGCCGCGATGCATTGCAGGCTTGTATTCGTATTTTAGGTAATAAATTTGTTACCTAAAATTTTCTAATTCACTAACTAATCACAAATGATTAGTGATTAGGTAGTTAGTTACATCTGATACAGATAATTTTGTTAATAATTTTGTTTTGTGACTGTGCGATGATCTAATCCTTGTACCTATCTTTACCCCTCGGAAAATCCCATTTTACCTCTTTGGGGGTAATTACCCCCAGGTTGGGAATCGCTGCTATATATTATGTACCATACCCTGTCAAGTAGAAATTTATATGCAAGCTCCGCGTGACGTCATACACGTCAGGATTTTCGCGTTACGTATACTGTGAGGTCATGACTAATTTTATATATATATATATATATAGCATAGCAGCAGCAGGCGGAGCATATATATATATATATATATATATATATATCATATATATATATATAGAGGGGCGTTATGCTATATATATATATATATATTACTATATATATATATGTTATTATACAAAGGTGGGCATTAACGCGTTAAAGCGTTAATCCGTTAATTAACTCGTTAAATTTTTCGTTAACTTTTAACGCTTTCGTTAATTTCGAAAAAATTAACGG